>CM038678.1:486719809-486967208 GCA_021605205.1 Aegilops longissima | reverse complement strand
TGTGCAGGGTTCCCGAGATACCAAGCGGGCACTTTCGGTACACAGACCCACGGTGCCTACCATAACACAACCCACCCCTAAGGTCAGCGTTGCGTCGGCCCTGACAAGCTACAAACACGAAACTACTTGCAACTCGGATGTGGACAAGGGTGGTTAAGAAGCCGAGAGGGTCAATTAAGGATCCCAATGCGTGGTAGTAGCTGTTTCATGGATCACAAACACAGAACTCAGTTCACGAGGGCGGCTGCAATGAGACAACCCACCATGTACTCCTACATGGCCTCTCACTACCTTTACCAAATCGTGTTCACACTTAGCTCACACACAATAGGACATGTTCATGACAACTCCAACTCATTCCCGATGAATCGGACCCGACTCAACTCTAAGCGATGCAGGCATGACAAGCAAGCATAAATGAGTAGGCACAACATGGGCTCAAACAACTCCTACTCATGCTAGTGGGTTTCATCCTTTTCGGTACTGCAGACCCACGGTGCCTACCATAACACAACCCACCCCTAAGGTCAGCGTTGCGTGCGGCATTGACAAGCTACAAACACGAAACTACTTGCAACTCCGGATGTGGACAAGGGTGGTTAAGAAGCGAGAGGTCAATTAAGGATCCCAATGCGTGGTAGTAGCTGTTTCATGGATCACAAACACAGAACTCAGTTCCTGAGGACGGCTGCAATGAGACAACCCACCATGTACTCCTACATGGCCTCTCACCGCTACCTTTACCAAATCGTGTTCACACACTTAGCTCACACACAATAGGACATGTTCATGACAACTCCAACTCATTCCCGATGAATCAGACCCGACTCAACTCTAAGCAGTAGCAGGCATGACAAGCAAGCATAAATGAGTAGGCACAACATGGGCTCAAACAACTCCTACTCATGCTAGTGGGTTTCATCTAATTCTTGTGGAATGACAGGTCATACAAAGGATCAAGGGTTCAGCTACGCAGCAAAGTGATTGAATCGTTGTTGTCCTAATGCAGTAAAATAGAGCAGGAGGCGAGAGAGTGGGATTATATCGGAATGAACAAGGGGTTTTGCTTGCACAGCACCGAAGATAATAGTTCTTCATCGGTGTCATCGAATAACCATCGTCGGTACATCGTCTACGGGAGGAACAATTACCGGCAAACAAGAGAACACAATCAATGCAATGCACATTCACATGAATGATATGTCATATTAAGATACTGAATTCACCTAATGCAATAATAATCCAAGTTAGTTGGGTGGAATTCAAACAAAGTTGAATTCCAACTCAAAATACTATTTCTAAGTTACCCTAATCATGATTCATCCTATTCAGTGATGTTAACTTGTTCAAACATGCATGATCATGGCATAAACAGATTCTTCATATTTTTCTGATCATTTTCATATATAAATTATTTCAATCCGAGTTACGGTTGAATTTATATGATTTTAGAAGTTTAGGACATTTTTGAAATTTTCTGAATTAAATTAAATCTAGAAAATATATATTGCGTCGACTGACGTCGATGTGGCGTCGCGGTCAACTGAGGCGCTGTCCAGGTCAAACTGACGTTGGGACCCTTGGTCAGCGTCTAACTAATTAACCTAACCTAATTAACACTAACTTGACTTAGTTAGCAGGCGGGCCCGCATGTCGATGACCGGGGTGGTCAAACCTCCGGTCAAAAAGTCGATGGGTCGTGAGGCGCGGCGTTTAGCCGCCAGCCGAACCCGGCCGGCGGCGCAAGTCTGATGGCCATTCCGGCCACCAAAAGGCGGGGAAGGTACCTACGGACAGTGGGAAGGCTGAGGTTCTTGGTGGGAAGTTAGAGCTCGGGCGGCGGGATCGGCGCCCGGTGACAGCTGCTTGGCGGCCGAGCTCGAACGCTTCGGGGTTGGCGCTAAGGGGCACCGCAGGCGAAAGGGTGGGTGCTCGGGCTCCTGAGTGCAGTGAAAGGCATTGCGTGCTCGGAACCGAGCCATCGTGGCTGTGTAGCCACGCCGGCGGACGTCTTGATGGCGGCGAGTTTCGATCCGCAGAAGTGGTAGCTAGAGGGAGAATGGCGGAGAGGGGATCGACTCGGGAGCTCACCGTGGTTGCGAGAGGCCGTCGGTGAGCTCGGCGGGCACGGGCAGTGAATTTGGCGGCAGCGACCAGCCAGGTCGAGAGAAATGGTGGGGCGGCGCCTCGGGGTGCTCGGCGTCGGGGGCTTAGTGAGGAGGAGGAGAGGGGCTAGGCGGAGGCCATGGACATGTCGGCGGGCGAGGGGCGGTGGCGTGGCTCACTGACAGCAATGACGAGCCGCTCGGTCGAGGCGAAGGAGGGAGCGGAGGAGAGGCGTTTGAGGGAGAGTGAGAGTCGAGGGGAGTCGGGGGGCGTGGCAGCGCAAGGGGTCGGGAGGCCAGGCGAGGCAGGGTGGAGGTGGAGGTGGCCTTGGTGTCTTGTGCAGCGTCGACCGCCTCTGCCTCTTGGCGAGAGGTTAGAGCGACCGCTCGGCCGGTGGGCTGGGCCGTCCAGTGAGGAGGGCTGGGCCAGGTGGGCTGCGGGTGAGCAGGTGGCGCCAGGTGAGCCTCTGTTCTTTCTATTTATTTCCTTTTCTATTTTTCGACATTTGTTTGATTTATTTAAAATACCAAACTAATTTATTTAATTATGCCAATTTTGCAGGAGCTTACTATATTATTCAGGCTCCCCAACAAAGGGCACAATTTTGGACAATATTTTATATATATAGTAATATATATCCAAGGCAAATATTTACCGTATTATTTCCAAATGCCCAAAATAAATACTTATGAGATCCTGAAAATATTGGTTAGATTGTTAACTCTGTCCAATATTTTGAGGAGAACCCTATGAGCATTTTCTTGGATCTTTTGGGGCGATTTTTATTTAGGTCATTTCCAAGATGATTCTGAGGGTTTCACAAATCCCCATTTCAATTTTCATGGAAATTAACATGATGACATGAATGCCTTAATGCAACTAATGTCAAGCAATTCTAGGGACGTGACATGGATGCACTACGCCAGTGATGAATGATGACTTTTGGGAAAGTCAGCACCCCAATTCTCCACTCTTCACCCCACAACAACAAATACCTCAGTCCCCTGCACCAACCGTTCAAATGGGCTCTGAAGAAATTCACCCCACCTCGTCTGTGCATGAAGAAATTCCAGCCACTAGTGCTGAAGAACCTGCTGCTGCTGATCACATGACAACTCAGACTGCCACTCAAGAGGAACCAGAAATTCCTCAGCCTGAAGAACCCGAGATTGCGATTCCTGAGGTCGTGATGCAACTCACTGACACTCCACTGCCAAAGCCAAAGGATCCATTCTCATAAGCAAAAGTTCAAGGCTGAAGATTTCTTTAGCGAGCATGTATTTTCTCGATTACAACCCATATGACTCTGCTCGCATAAGGAAGAAGCGTTTACGGACTGCTAGTCAAGCCAATTTCTATTCCTCGGTGATGTTCAACAAAGACAAAGTCTTGATCACGCACATATTCCTCATGTGGACATGGAATCTCTTAGGGCTTGAGGCAGTCCTCGGTGTTCTTCATGGCATTTGGATTGTTAAACTTCTGCGACATATGTGATTGGAATGAAGAACTCATTCTTCAGTTCTATGTGATGCTGCACATCACAGGAGATTCTGAAGATGTGAACTCATGGGTGCTGGACTGGATGTCAGAAAATACTCACTACAAGGCACCAGCAACTGAATTGCTTCGTGCCCTACCTCTCAGTCCTCCCCTTGAAGGTACTCGTTGCGTATACAGCGAACCTGAGCTTACAAATCATTACATGCAAGTGATGATGAAGCCTTTGAAGCCAGGGCAGGCCTCACAACCAAATTCCTCGTCAAGGAATTATTGTATGTGCCTCGGACTGTCTATCGCACTTTGACGAAGACTTTGAGTCCTATCAAAGGCCACGACTCAAATGAAGAAGAAGTCGTTGTCATCATGAAGAATCTGCTTTTCAATATCATTCATGGCGTTCCCGTCAACTTCCATGATTTCTTCATGAGGACTCTGGCAAATGTCGCTATGTCACCTTTTGAGCTGAAGCCTTATGCACCATGGATTATGAGATTCATCAGGACAAGGTCTTCACTCAATTACAAGGCTGATACTCTGAATCACTGCAGCTACTTGCCTCCGATTGAAGTCCTCAAACGGACATATTCCTCAGCTGATGACAAAGGCAGGGCAACTGCTGTGATAGATGAAGGCATTCGTCCATTGGATGGTCAATTTCACAAGGCTGCATCCTACTCTACCAATGATGACTCTGCCACTCATGACTCTGCGCCAACAACTCGCCAAGCAAAATCCTCAAGCCGAGCACCGGGGTGATGGTGATCGTGAGTTACTCCTCAGTCTTCATCAGAAAGTTGATCGCAATCATAAATGGGTCAAGCGTCAGTTTGGTTCAATTCTTCACAACATGACCTCAACACACAATGCAGTGAACAAAAACCAAAACTACCTCCATGAAACCTTCAACCATACCTGGGCTGTTCTGTCTCATGTCTACAGCGAAGAAGATCTGGAGAAAATGGGTCTGAAGGAAGAATTTGACTGGTCCGCTCCTCCTCCGAAGAAATACAAGAAGGTCAAGGTTCCTTCCTTGGTGGCCAGCTCTTATTCTTCATCGCGCGACACTGATGAAAATGAAGACTTGGATGACACTGCGGCAGGCCCTACTACGACAAACGACCACGACAACACTGGCGCTCCTTCATCAACTTGATATTCTTCACGGGCGTTAGTCCTCGTTTTCGATCCTTTTGGTCATTCGATGGCAAAGGGGGAGAAAGTTGAGTTAGTCTTCAAGCGGGTCTATTATATGGGCGTTTTTGCTAAGTTACAACTCTCGCTCTTCTGAAACTTTATTGGATCGAGTTGTAATCTTAAACCCGATGGTGCTCTGATAGTTTTGATGTGTTCTTCTGCATGCTTATTCCTCGTTATATGTTAATACATGCATGCTGAATTACATCAGTCACCATATTTCATCATGCATTTCAAATTCTTCATATTATATGTCAAATGTGTGTATGGATTACATGATATAGGGGGAGATCTCCATGATTCAACTCTTCAAGTGTGCATTGCCTCAAAAGCAAATTCCTCACTAATGCACATCTTCAGGGGGAGTTCTTCTATATCTTGCAATCAAATTCCTCAATATCAGTATTTACACTTCATATGTTTATCCCGTTGAAAACTTAACCTATATTGTCATCAATCACCAAAAGGGAGATTGTAAGTGCATCTAGTGCCCCTTAGTGATTTTGGTGTATTGAAGACTTATAGGTTAAGGGTCTAATGCGTTTATGAGTGTACACAGGTCTATAAGTCTATGAGGAGTTTGATATTTACAGTGAAAGTCGAAACCTAAAATGAAGTTCTTCAACTGAAGACTTTTTTATTCGGAAGACTTTGAAAGTGAAGAAATTGGTGTGACCTTGAAGACTTGGTATTCATTTGAGGAACATGATGCGTGAAGACTTTTGTTTTCGTAGTTTCGTTTTCTCTTTCTTGAGTCATAGGAAACACCGTCTTTGTTAAAGAAATCGAGAAATACTAAGGAAAAATTTCCATGTGATGCTCAACTCAAAATCCTACACCTACCAATCCCTTGAGTGAAGCCATTGGAAATCTCATACAGTTCAGTCAATTTCTTGATGTGAGAGGCGAAGTTCTTACAGTCCTTGAGAATTTATTACGACCGAGGAGTTAGGAATTCGCCGGTCTTGGATTGCCTACAGATCTTGAACATGATAATACGAGAATTTGAACCTCAAATTTCCGACCGTTCTTTGTCTCTGCTTGACTGTCCCAAAATATCTTATCCACCTAACGGTCATATCATTGAAGGGCATTTATGTCTTATCATGTTGGGCTGCTCCCTAGGCTATAAATAGCCTCCCCCTACAACCACTAGTTGGTTGGCTGCTCTGAGAGAAACTGACACTTGTCAATTTAGAGCATCCCATCCTCCGAAGACTTTGAGTGAAAATCATCAAGTGAGGAAAACCCAAACCCAAACACCTACAAACCCAAAGTGATTGAGCATCACTGAAGAGATTGATCCTGCGTGGATCGGATGCTTGTTACCTTTGAAGAATGTGCTTCTTCCAGACGGTCAGGCGTCATGGTCTAGAGCATCAAGAGGAATTGTGGATCGCCAGTGACCAGTCTGTGAAGGTTTGGAAGTCGCTGAAGACTTACCACAGTGATTGGGCGAGTGTGTGACCTTATTTCAAGGAGAATCGGTGAGGACTTGGTGTCCCGAGCTGCGTGCTCGGGACTGGGTGTCGGGACTGTGTGTCCTCGAGTTTAAATACTCAGCCGCTCCAACCAGACGTACAACTGAGACAACAGTTGGAACTGGTCTACCAAATCATTGTCTTCGCCAACCTTACTGGTTCTATTTCCTCAACTCTTTCATTTCCTCATTACTGTGTTAATTGGTTCATCATATCTGTGTTGGAAAACTTTGACTGAAGACTTTCTCAATTTCCTCAGTTCAATTTCTTCAGTCTGTTTGTCTTCATCTTGTGTTATCCTGTGATTACGCTTTCTGTACTCTGTGCTTGTCTTCATTTAATCATGATGACTATGCTTGTATTCTGTTGTGCCTACTTCTGAGTACTTATTCCGCTGCAAGTAGTTCTTCGCTAAGGAATTTCCTCACCGGCAAATTCCTCAGTGAAGAATTCATAAAAATCGCCTATTCACCCCCTCTAGTCGATATAGCACTTTCACAACAGCAGATAGCTTATGCGGTAAAGGATGAGTAGACTCGGTAGCGAGTCTGGCCGGGCAAAGGATTCTCATTAGCGGAGAATATCTTGGCAATAGAACCATGTTTGGTTCCAATCTTTGGGGTGACTCGGTGGATTTGCATAAGGGAAAATGGTGTCTCTCCGTCGTTGGATTGAGACCCCACCAAGTTCCAAGCTAGGCCCGTTGGCACGTTCATTCTGGCGGTTTAAGTAAAACAACTCTCTGAAGTGTAGCAAGCTAGGTTCTTCTCCAAGATACACTTGCGGGACACTTGAAAGTTCCAAATATTAGACACGGAGTTGGGTCCGATGTCTTGAGACGGAGTCAAAAAGTGAAGAATGTCTCACGAAAACTTTGAGCGGTGGGAAAACCCGGTTCATGTGGTCAGTGAAGACAATGACTTCCCCTCTTTGGGTTGAGGCTTTTCCACGGTTGGATCGGGTGCAGTAGGACATGGTTTCCTTCTTTGGCGGATAGCAGTCTTCACAAAATCATCAAGTGTGCTATCTGTGATGATGGATTTGACCCAATTGCATGTGGCGGGTGCTTTAGGCGGCATTATGAAGATGGAAGCCTAGCAAAGAGTAAAATTACCAGTTCAAACTTAAGCGGAGAAGACAAACATTACGGTCGCGTATTCAAGATGGCAGTTTATGAAGGGCCTAATGGTATATGACTAATTATGTTAGGTTGTTTAAACTGCCATGAGCAGTCAAGTTACTTAAGCGCCGTGTTGGTTGAGGTTATCTATTGAGCATTGCAATTTAAGTCGGTGATTAGAGCCACGGGGCTAGATGGATCTATCAAAAACACAGATATTTGGATAAGTGTCATAAAACAAGTTTCACGGATCGCGGTCATTATTTTGGATCAAGCGGTTGCTCGAGAAAGAAAATATTCTAGACCTAAAAATGAAATACGAGAGAATTCATCAGTTCTAATGAGGCCTTTGTACAAGAAAAGGGATCTACTAGCATCTGAAATGGATGCGAAACAGCTATCGCATGAGTTTCATACTTCTTTTAGATCAAAGGAGACTGTAGTGGAGAAACTACGAAGAATCCGTGATGAAAAGCGAAGAACACAGAAGAACTTGCAAACCCTAATGTGGATCTAAGGTGCAGAAAAGCAAGGACTTACGAACACAGATCTGCTGCGGAGGGTCGCCGTCGTTCTCTGGACAAGCTCAGGTTGATGCAGCGGCCGGGGTCGAGGAAGACGAAGTGCGTTGCGGCGGCGGCGGAGCTTGAGCAGCAGTAGGGTCGCGAGAGGAATAAGACGATGGAAAGGGCGAGAATGAATAAAGACCAGTCGTGCCTATTTATAAGGGAAAGACTGATAAGGGGCAAAAAACGAGGAGGCCAAAAATATGGGTATCCAGCTTGTCAGGACGCCTCGATTCTCAGGATGGTTATTAAAGATAAGGATCCTTTAAGATATATTGGATAAAATATGAATTAGTGACAGATGAAGTCATGGCGGGTTATTGCAAATCTAGAAGATGACGTCATGGTGGGTTTCAAATTGTCGTGCAATAGAGAGCAGGAGATTTTTTCTAAGTGTTGAAGATTGACATGAACCAGTTCAGATCAATCTGGGGCCTAATGTTGGGGATATAACTATTAGTATGACCCCCGAGAAGGTGCGGGTTATACTTAAGATGACTCATGAAGCCCAAGGCGACTCACGGAGATGGCGGATTAGTTAAGGGCCCAAGGCCCAAAAGGCGACTTAAGGCCCGTGAGATAAACCGCCATATGTGTGTAACTTGTATTATAAAGGCAGGAATAGAGAAAGCAAAGCTGGACCTTGTTTATAAGCGGGCGGGACTCTATGAGCATTTGGCGTCGACCTCTGTATATAAAGGGCGACCAGTGGCGGTTCGAGGCAAGTAACATCAAATCGAGAGCTAGGTCAGCGGATTCGCTCACAGTTATCGAGACATAAGCAATCCACTCAAAAGCTGGATCGTGGCTTTTACCTTCACCGTAAGGGCGAACGATATAAACCCCATGTCCTTTGTCGATTAACCCCTTCTTGCTTCCTAGTTGCGATGGCTCCACGACTAAGTCCTTTAGCTAGGACATCTGTCGTGACAATTCCCGACTTCCCCAAGTTTTGATGAGAAAATTTATTATGATGAAATCATGCCTCCTATTTATGATGATTATATTGATGAAAGTAGATTTGGAGAGGTCGTGACTTTATTTAGTGATGAATCCACTATTTTGGAAGAGGTTCCAATTGATTATGAGAACAAAATTGCTATCTATGATGATTATTGTGATGACTTGTATGCTATTAAGAATAGTGATAACCATGGAACTTGTCATCATGATTTTAGTTTTCAATTGGATTATGCCTCACATGATAATTATTTTGTTGAGTTTGCTCCACTATTATTCATGAGAAGAAATTCGCTTATGTGGAGAGTAATAAAAATTATATGCAAGTAGATCTTGAAAAGAATGCTTTATGTGCTGGTTATAGTTATATGGTTGAATTCATTCGTGATGCTACTGAAAATTATTACGAGGGAGGAATATATGCTTGTAGGAATTGCAATAATATCAAGTTTCCTCTCTATGTGCTTAAAGTTTTAAAGTTATGCTTGTTTTGCCTTCCTATGCAAGTTGACTCTTGTTCTCGTAAGTTATTTGCTCAAAAAATCCCTATGCATAGGAAGTGGCTTAGGATTAAAATTTCTTGTCATATGCTTCGTGATGCTCTCTTTATGTTTCAATTCTTATCTTTTATGTGAGCATCATTAAAATCATCATGCCTAGCTAAAAGGCAATAAAGAAAAGCGCTTGTTGGGAGACAACCCAATATTTACCCCTAATGTTTTGTGTGTTCATATGATTAAGCTACTGAAGTAATGATGTTTTATAGTTTTGTTTCAATAAAGTGCCAATTAGAACCTTTGGGAAGACTTGGGTGGAAGTTAATGTGATCTTGCTCTAAAAACAGAAACTTTAGCTCACGAGTTTAGCTGTCATTTTTTACACAAGAGTGCTTTTAAGTTTATTCTTTTTGCAGAAGATTAATAGACAAATTCCTCAGGTCCATCAATTTATTTCAGAATTTTTGGAGTTCCAGAAGTATACGTTTGATACATATTACTACAGACTGTTCTCTTTCCAACAGATTCTGTTTTCTAAGTGTTGTTTGCTTATTTTGATGAATCTATGAGTAGTATCGGAGGGTATGAACCATAGATAAGTTGGAATACAGTATATATTAAACCAATATGAATTTATAATGAGTTCACAACAGTACCTAAGTGGTGATTTATTTTCTTATACTAGCAGACTTCTGAGTTTTACATTAAGTTTTGTGTTGTGAAGTTTTCAAGTTTTGGGTAAAGATTCGATGAACTATGGAATAAGGTGTGGCAAGAGCCTAAGCTTGGGTTTGCCCAAGGAAACGCAAGGTAATATTCAAGGACAACCAAGAGCCTAAGCTTGGGGATGCCCCGGAAGGCATCCCCTCTTTCATCTTTGTTCATCGGTAACTTTACTTGGAGCTATATTTTTATTCACCACATGATATGTGTTTTGCTTGGAGCGTCATTTTATTTTGTTTTGTTTTGCTTGCTGTATGAATAAAATACCAAGATCTGAAATTCTTAAATGAGGGAGAGTCTTCACATAGCTACATAATTATTTAACTACTCATTGATCTTCACTTATATCTTTTTGGAGTAGTTTGTCATTTACTCGTGTGCTTCACTTATATCCTATGAGTAAATGGTTGAATGATTTGAATGTCATAAATCCGAAATCATATATGTTTCATATGCCTTTCCCATGGGAGGTAATGCCCTCACATATAAAAGTAGAGGTGGTAATTTTTTGAAGGTTAGCAAACATTGTATTGGTGACTTGAACAATTCATGAAAAGAATATTGAAGGAAGAGATTTCACATATAAATATACTATCTTGGACATCTTCTATGATTGTGAGCCCCATTAATTATTTTCAAACCTGAGCAAATTAGTTGAAGTCGGACAAGGAAGACAACATAATGAGTTGTGCTTGGGTATATTTGTATAGAAGTTATATTGTTATGGATCCTCTAACATGTGGTGCTTGCTATTTAGAATCCTTTGCTAGCCAAAATATCTGTACTAAGCGGGAATACTGCTTGTGCATCCAAATTCCTTGAACCAAGTTTCTTCCATGAGTGTCCATCATATCTACCTATATGCGGTATTTACCTGCTGTTCTAAGTAAATTTGCATGTGCCAAACTCTAAACCTTCAAATAATAATATGTTTTGTATGCCCGAATCGCTCATGTAGCGACTAGGGGCTATCAGTATCTTCCATGCTAGGTGGGTTATTCTCATGATGAGTGGACTTCCGCTCATCATTCACGAGAAAATGGCTGGTAACTGGTATGCCCAGTCCTATGATCAAAAGATCAAAAACAAAGTCACAAATAATTTAAACAAAACTCCCCCAGGATTTTTGATAGTTGGACGACACCCGTTGTTTCGGACAAGCCGTGGAGTGTGATTGTTGGTGGAGGGGGAGTAAAATCTTTACCTTTCTGTTTGGGAACCGCCTATAATGTATCTAGTATGGAAGATATTGGGAACTCTTGGTCGTTATGTTGACAATGAAAGCATACCTCTCAAAATTATTTTCATCTCTGTTTTAGCTTCGAGCTCTGGCACCTCTGCAAATCCCTGCTTCCCTCTGCGAAGGGCCTATCTTTTACTTTTATGCAAGAGTCAGTAGTATTCCTTCTCATTCCAACCTACTTTTCAGTTGGCAAGCATCATGTGGTGGAGAAAGATGTAAGCATATATGGCCATTCAAATATATTTGATCATGAATTATTATTGTTGACAATTATCTATATGATAAATAAGTTGGGAGGCGAAACATTAAGCCCCTATCTTTCTCTGTGTTCTATGGATGCTATTTGTTCTAAAAATATGCTTTGAGTGGTAGCAATCATGGAAGACTATATGATAGTTGATTATGTGGGATTTGCTAAATCAAAGCTCTTACATAGACCCTTCCTGAAAATAAGATGAATTGCAATTGTTTGATGACTGAGAACATAGTTTGATAGTTTTCAAGAAAGTTTATGGTCTATGCTTTAACATGTGAATAGCTTGTTACTTGATCATGAAAAGTTTTATGAGTTGAGCTACTGTTATGGCATATAATGATGCTAGAAAAGGTGATTGAAATTATCATTGATCAAACTTGTGCACTGCTAGCATTCACACTTCATAAATTATTTCTTTTATCATTTACCTACTAGGGGCGAGCAGGAATTAAGCTTGGGGATGTTGATCGTCTCCAGCGTATCTATAATTTATGAAGTATTCATGCTATTATATTATCCATATAGGATGTTTTATATGCATTTATATGCTATTTTATATGATTTTGGGACTAACATATTAACCTAGAGACCGATTGTCGGTTTACGGTTTTCCTTGTTTTGAGCTTTCTGAGAAAAGGAGTACCAAGCGGAGTCAATTGGCGTGCCAATTTTGATGATTTTTCTGGACCAAAAAAAGCCCCGAGCAAAAGAGTTGGGCAGGAGAGTCGGGATGCCCAAGAGGGTGGGCGCACCCACCCCCTAGGCATGGGCCCTGCCTCGTGGACAACCGGAGACCCCCCGACGTGAGACCTCGCCAAAAATCCTATAAATCTGAAACCTCGAGAAAATAACCTAGATCGGGAGTTCATGGCTGCAAGCCTCTAGCCACGAAACCAATCTAGACTCGTTCCAACATCTTGCGGGAGGAATCCCTCTCCGGTGGCCATCTTCATCATCCGGTGCTCTCCATGGCGAGGAGGAGTAGTTCCTTTATGTGACCCGACCTCGGATGGTCAAATCTCGTGTTTGATGTCATCCCGGATCGATAATCTTGACACACATTACTCGAAGGATTTATAACGAGTAGCAATCACACACTTAATACATGAAAGTCTCAAAGAGAACTTATTACAATAATATGGCTTAAGGCCATCTAATGCGATAACAGCGGAAGGCTTGGAAGATAAAGTTAGTCCATCAACTCCAGCGGCATAGCTGAGCTGCACGGCAACGACCTATCGAACCTTACTCCTCGTCTGAAAAGTCTGCAACATAATACATTGCAGCCCGAGAACGGGTCAGCACATGGAATATACTAGCAATATAACACAGTACAGCAGGAACAGAATAATGGTGTCACTACATGCATATTTGGCTGGTGGAAAGCTCTATGGTTATAGTTTTGCGAAAAGCCAATTTTTCCCTACAACAAAGGAATAAATTTTATTTAACTATCATGGTGGTTGAAACATCATTGAGAAGGTATAGCCCCAACTCAATCCCAATTAAAGTAGTTAACAACCCAACAATATTAATTAAGAGTGATGAGATACATGTGAATACTCAAGTACTAGATACTCAGAATTGTCCATAACCAGGGACACGGCTAGCCATGATTTGATTGTACACTCTGCAGAGGTTTGCGCACTTTTCCCCACAAGACTCGATCGCCTCCGTTGATTTCTCGCACTACATGGTGTTTGAGAAACGGATGACCGAGACATAGTCTTTCAGAAACATTAACTCTCTATTCCGGGTAGACCATACCAAACCTACAAAACCCACTACCTGTTGATCTACCTCTTCAAGATCTTCACGTAACTTACTCAACTATGCTAGAGCCCATAGTAGCTTGTGGCTGCACACGGAAGTTTCTAGCATGAATAATCTCAGTTCCCTTTAAGCATGGGTGGCGGTCCATAGGAAGATCACACGGGTACCCGGGATTTCAAAATAAAGCAGACAACCTTTGGGTTCCCCGGTGCCTCAATCCACCAGATGTGTATTAAAGTTGCCACCTTAAAGTAAACCATTAATTAACAATCTCACATCATCATGGATTCACTCAAACCCAAACCACGTCTCTGAGCATAGCATAGCAATAATAGCAACACGTGAAGTAACTCCCATGGGTTTGATAGTAACAGAGGCAATAGGTTCTACCTCAACTACTACTTCCCAACCCACAAATTAATCACATCCTAATCATGCAATGTTTGAGGATTGAAACTAATGCATAAAACTGGGTATAAAAGAGTATGATCAATGTGTTACTTGCCTTCTTGACGATCCGTGAAACCTAGAGACTCGTAGTAACACGCTTAGCACTCAGGAATTCTATCGCAAGCAAACAATAACATACATAAGCAACAAGCAATGATGCACAAGCAAAACTCCACTAAAGAGGTTGACCAGAAAGTTCAACTTAAGAACTCCGATTAGCAAAAAGAATCAAAGCGAAGCGAAACAGCGAAACTCAAGCGGCAAAAGAAATAAGATTCATTTACTAATCTGAACTAGGGTCAAATTTTACAGAGGCAATAACTTGTTTGAGTTGGTTATTCGGAAGAGGGTTTGAGGCGAAACTCTAGGCGCTTGAATCGCCTGATTCCGATAAGCGAGTGAAAAGTTATCTTGGATCGAACATCGGATCGAAATCGCGATCGAAAAATCGCGGAATAAATCCAAGAAAAGAAAAGCGACGAACAGCCTAACGAGCGAATGTTAGTTATCTGAACCTAAGCGAAAACGCGTTCGTTAAAACAAGCGAGCAATGACGCTTCGCTAAATAAATAAACCGAAGAAATAAACCGATCTAAATAAAAAAGCGAAAAACCTAGGGTTTCTAAAAAAGCGAAGCAGTTTTTGTCGAAACCAGGGCAAGGCGGCTACCTTGCTCGACTCGGCGGGGTTCAGCGAGGCTCGGGCTCGGTGAGGTGGCGGCAGGAGGCGGCGGGCGTGGCAGGCTCAGGCGAGGCTCAGGCGGCTCGAGGCTCGGCTCGGGCTCGAGGCGGCAGAGGCGGTGGTGATGTGAGGGGGCTCGGTATTTAAGGAGGGGGCTCGGTGGCTTGGTGGAGGCAGGTGGCGGCGGGAGGCGGACTGCGATCCGGACTCTGCGGCTGTGTGTGTGGAGGAAAGGCGGCTTGGGCGGCTGGCTGGTGGGCCCGGCCCGGTCAGGTCTTGGTATGTAGCGTGTTTTTTAAATGTTCCACCGACGGAAAAACTCCTATAAAATAAAATAAAAATCTAAAAATTCCAAAACAAATTTTCACCGTCTAAATGAAATATTTAGAGCGAGATGAACATTTTCTTGGCCCTAAAATGCAATTTTCAAAGCGTGCAATTTTTCTAATGCAAAATAAAATCCAAATAAATCAAATAAAATCCAAATAATTATTTTAACATTTTTCCTCCAATATTCAACTGTTTTGGAGAAGTCATATTATCTCCTCTCATTTATTTTTAATATGAAATATTTTTAGGAGGAAAAATAATTAAAATAAAAATCCTCGTTTTCACTATTTGATAAAAATCAAATATGAAAAGCGGAAAATCTAACTCTCTCGAGGGTCCTTGAGTTGCTTAGGATTTGAGGATTGCGGAGCGAAGATGCAATAAAATATGATATGCATGGATGACCTATGTATAACATTCCAAATTGAAAATTTGGGATGTTACAAACCTACCCCTTAAGATGAATCTAGTCCTCGAGATTACGGTTAACTAGAAAATAGGTGCGGGTGGTCCTTGCGAATATCCTCTTCTCGTTCCCGGTGGCTTCCTCTTGGTATGGTGGATCCACTAAACTTTGCGAAACTTGATAACCTTGTTTGCGTGACTTCATTTGTCAAAGTCAAGAATCTTTCTTGGCTTCTCTTCATAGGTCAAATTCTTGTCCAATGAATCGCCTCCGAGAGCCTTGTATCTCTTAACGGTATATCGGCCATCTCGGCATGACACTTCTTCAAGCGTGATCGTGGAACACATCGTGAACTCCTAACAATCCTTGAGTAACTCCAGCTTGTAGGCAACTTCTCCCATCCGTTCCAACACACGATCACGGTCCTACAAATCTTGGAGCTAACTTTCCTTTAACTCCAAAAGCGTTTCACTCCTCGCAAGGGTGATACTGCATGAATAGGCTCTATCTCCAATTTCATAGGTTACCTCCTTGTGTTTTGAGTCGATAACTTTTACTGCTGGACTAAGCAATCTTCAATCATCACGGATTAGTTTAACCTTCTCCTCAGACTCTTTGATCAAATCTGGTCCAAACAATGGCGGTCTCCTACCTCATCCCACATCGGAGGTGTTCTACATCGCATCCATCTGAGCTTGAGCGGTGCCATCTTCAAACTGGCTGGTAGCTATTGTTGTATGAGAACTCTGCGTAAGGTAAATTGTCATCCCAACTAGATCCATAGTCTAGCGCACAGGCTCTCAACATGTCCTCCAAAATCTGGTTGACTCTCTCATGCATCCATACATGCATGGGTGAAATGGTGTCTTGAACTCCAATCTTGTTCCCAAAGTCTAGTGTAGTTGATGCCAAAACTTTGAAGTAAGCTGTGTTCCTCTATCAATCGATGGTCCTCGGAACTCCATGCAAACATCGATCTGGACATATATATCTTGGCCAACTTTGCACTTGTATAGGTTGTTTTAACTGGGATGAAGTGAGCCACTTTGGTCAAGCGATCCACTACTACCCATATTGAGTCATATCCAGCTTTGGTTCTGGGCAATCCGGTGATAAAATCCATGCCAAGTTTATCCCACTTCCATTCGGGTATAGGCATAGGCTGTAACAGTCTTGCTGGCTTCTGATGCTCTGCCTTCACTCTCTGGCATACATCACATATGGCTACATACTCAGCAATATCCTTCTTCATACCAATCCACCAGAAACGTTCTTTCAAATCCAAATACATCTTGGTGTTTCCGGGTGTATCAGTATGGTGAGTCATGGGCCTCTGAAGTATTAACTTTCTGATCTCTGGGTTATTGGGCACATAAACTCGGTCCTCAAACCATAAGGTATCATGCTCATCCTCACGAAAACCTTTGGCCTTTCCTTTGCTCATCTTCTCTTTTATCTCAGCAATCTCTTTGTCTTCCTTACGAGCTTCTCGAATCTTATCCAACAATGTGGTGAACCTCCATTGTTGCAATGAAACCTCTTGGAACAATCTCAACGAAGTTCCATGATATCCTCAGCTAACTCCTTTGGCAATCCCTTACTTTCAAGGATATTGGCGTAACTCTTCGGCTCAAAGTGTGTGCGCTCGACATTGGCCTTCCACGGATGATAGTGCAGCTTCATATCGTAATCCTTTATAAGCTCCAGCCATCTCTTTTGTCTAAGGTTCAACTCATACGTGTGAAAATGTACTTCAAACTCTTATGATCCGTGTACACATCTAGCGGTTTCTAATAAGATAATGTCTCCAAGTCTTCAATGCATGCACTACAGCTGCTAGCTCCAAATCATCGTGGCATAGTTCAACTCATGGGGCTTGGTTGTCGTGAGGCATATGAAACAACCTTTCCGTCTGCATAAGCACACATCCAAGTCCCAAGCATGAGGCGTCACAATACACTTGAAACTCCTTATGTATATCGGCAATGTTAGCTTTGGGGCTATAGTCAATCATTTCTTCAACTCTGAAAACTTGCCTGCAATCATATGTCCATTTAAACTTAGTATCCTTCTTGACAATTCAGTCATTGGCTTAGCAATCTTGGAAAAATTCTCAATGAATCTCCGATAATATCCTGCGAGTCCAAGGAAGCTGCGGATCTCGCCAGCTGAAGTGGGTGCCAACCATTCGATGTTGGTGAACCTTCTTGGGGTCCTTGCTATACCTTCCCCGATATAACATGCCCAAGAAATCCAACTTCCTTCAACAAAACTCGCACTTGCTGAATTTGGCGTATAGCTGGTGTTCACTGAGTTTCTCGAGAACTAAGCGCAAATGTTCCTTGCGCTCCTCTTCGTTCTTTGAGTATACCATAATATCATCAATAAACACCACAACAAACTTGTCCAAATACTCCATGAACACCTTGTTCATCATACTCATGAAATAAGCGAGGCGTTAGTCAGTCAAGCGACATGACCGTATACTAGTATAACCCATACCGTGTGGTGAACGCTATCTTTGGTATATCCTTCTCTCGAATCTTCAACTGATGGTATCCCGACCATAGATCAATCTTCGAAAACACCTTAGCTCCTTGCAACTGATCAAACAGATCATTGATCATCGGTAATGGATACTTGTTCTTTATCGTTACTTCATTCAAGGCTCGGTAGTCAACGACCATCCTCGAGGATTTATCCTTCTTCTCGACCAAAATCTTGGTGCTCCCCAAGGTGATGAACTCCTCTGAATATAACCTTTCTCCAATAACTCCTTGATCTGTTTCTTAATTTCCTCCGGATCATTTGCGGGCATCCGATAGGGTCTCTTGGATATTGGCCATGCACAGCAATAGCTCATCAAAAACTTCGATGTCTCGATCGGTGGCATGCACAGTAACTCCTCTCGGAAAACATCCGGGTAATCCTTTACTACAGGCACTTCCTCTGTACAACTCCGTGAGGGCCTTCTTAGCTCCTCCTAGGCACATGCCTAGATACATACTTAATCCTTTTTCCCTCCGTGGTGGTGAGATAAATTGATTTGCTAGCACAGTCAATGATTCCTCCATACTTCGACATCCAGTCCATACCTAATATCACATCCAATCCTTGCGACTCCAAGATAATTAGGTCAGATGGAAAAACATGCGTGCCAATGGTTAGGGGTATCTGGGTGCACCATCGGCTAGCCATGTACTCTGCTCGGCGAGCTCACTAAAGAGGGTCCTAAGGGTTTGGGTTGGTAGCTTAAACTTATCCATAAATCCCTTGATATGTATGAATCACGATGCACGATGTCGAAAAGAACAAAAGCGGTAAATGACAACAAAAACTTACCTATTACGCGTCCGGCTGCTCTTCAACTTCCTCCTCGTTAACGTGGTTCACTTGTCCTTTGTTGAATGGATTGGGCTTCTTTCGGCGCTCCATTTCTGTTTCCATTCCTCCCTTGAGGCAGTCATTGGCATAGTGCCTAGTCTTCCCGCTTAAAGCAAGTAACTTGACTTAGGTCCCTTTTGGCGGGTGTAGATGGTTGGGCGGTTCGATTGTTGTTAACTCCATTCCCATTTCCATTCTTAGCACCATTGTGGTTATCGATCCTCCCCAGTGTGGTTTTGACCTCCATGGTTATGAACAAGTCCTCCGAGTTTGGGGTTAGCGAGGCTTCTGTTGAGCTCTGAATTATACTTCCCTTGTCCATACTTCCTCTTCGGCTCTCAATCTGTTGCTACCTATGAGCATTTTCTTGGATCTTTTGGGCGATTTTTATTTAGGTCATTTCCAAGATGATTACGAGGTTTCACAAATCCCATTTCAATTTTCATGGAAATTAACATGATGACATGAATGCCTTAATGCAACTAATGTCAAGCAATTCTAGGGGCGTGACATGGATGCTTTCATGGTGATGAATGATGACTTTTGGGAAGTCAACCCCAATTCTCCACTCTTCACCCCACAACAACAAACCTCAGTCCCTGCACCAACCGTTCAAATGGGCTCTGAAGAAATTCACCCCACAAATGCATGCATGAAGAAATTCCAGCCACTAGTCTTTGAAGAACCTGCTTTTGCTGATCACATGACAACTCAGGCTCCACTCAAGAGGAACGAAATTCCTCGGCTGAAGAACCGAGATTGCGATTCACGAGGTCGTGATGCAACTCACGACACTCCTTTGCCAAGCCAAAGGATCCATTCTCCATAAGCAAAAGTTCAAGGCTGAAGATTTCTTTAGCGAGCATGTATTTTCTCTCGATTACAACCCATGACTCTGCTCGCATAAGGAAGAAGGCGGACTGCTAGTCAAGCCAATTTCTATTCCTCGGTGATGTTCAACAAAGACAAAGTCTTGATCCGCATATTCCTCATGTGGACATGGAATCTCTTCGGGCTTGAGGCAGTCCTCGGTGTTCTTCATGGCCTTGGATTGTTAAACTTCTGCGACATATGTGATTGGAATGAAGAACTCATTCTTGAGTTCTATGATGCTGCACATCACGGGAGATTGAAGATGTGAACTCATGGAGCTGGACTGGATGTCGAAAATACTCACTACAAGGCACCGACAAGCTGAATTGCTTCGTGCCCTACCTCTCGATCCTCCCCTTGAAGGTACTCGTTGCGTATCTGACGAACCTGAGCTTACAAATCATTACATGCAAGTGATGATGAAGCCTTTGAAGCCGAGGCAGGCCTCACAACCAAATTCCTCGTCAAGGAATTGTGTATGTGCCTCGGCTGTCTATCGCACTTGCGAAGACTTTGGAGTCCTATCAAAGGCCGACTCAAATGAAGAAGAAGTCGTTGTCATCATGAAGAATCTGCTTTTCAATATCATTCATGGCGTTCCGTCAACTTCCATGATTTCTTCATGAGGACTCGGCAAATGTCGCTATGTCACCTTTTGAGCTGAAGCCTTATGCCATGGATTATGAGATTCATCGGGACAAGGTCTTCACTCAATTACAAAGCTGATACTGAATCACTGCAGCTACTTGCCTCCGATTGAAGTCCTCAAGCGGACATATTCCTCGGTGATGACAAAGAGGAATTGCTGTGATAGATAGAGAGCATTCGTCCATTGGATGGTCAATTTGCAGGCTGCATCCTACTCTACAATGATGACTTGCCACTCATGACTCTGCGCAACAACTCTGCCAAGCAAAATCCTCAAGCCGAGCACCGAGGTGATGGCTGATCGGTGAGTTACTCCTCGGTCTTCATCGAGAAAGTTGATCGCAATCATAAATGGGTCAAGCGTCGGTTTGGTTCAATTCTTCACAACATGACCTCAACACACAATGCGTGAACAAAACCAAAACTACCTCCATGAAACCTTCAACCATACACAGGCTGTTACATCTCATGTCTCAGGCGAAGAAGATCTGGAGAAAATGGAGTGCGAAGGAAGAATTTGACTGGTCCGCTCCTCCTCAGAAAAATACAAGAAGGTCAAGGTTCCTTCCTTGGTGGCCAGCTCTTATTCTTCATCGGCGACAGATGAAAATGAAGACTTGGATGACCTGCGGCAGGCCCTACTCGACAAGCGACCCGACAACCTTTGGCTCCTTCATCAACTTGATATTCTTCGAGCGTTAGTCCTCGTTTCGATCCTTTTGGTCATTCGATGGCAAGGGAGAAAGTTGAGTTAGTCTTCAAGCGGGTCTATTATATGGGCGTTTTGCTAAGTTACAACTCTCGCTCTTACGAAACTTTATTGGATCGAGTTGTAATCTTAAACCCGATGGTGCTCACGATAGTTTTGATGTGTTCTTCGCATGCTTATTCCTCGTTATATGTTAATACATGCATGCTGAATTACATCGATCACCATATTTCATCATGCATTTCAAATTCTTCATATTATATGTCAAATGTGTGTATGGATTACATGATATAGGGGATCTCCATGATTCAACTCTTCAAGTGTGCATTGCCTCAAAAGCAAATTCCTCACTAATGCACATCTTGGGGAGTTCTTCTATATCTTGCAATCAAATTCCTCAATATCGTATTTACACTTCATATGTTTATCCCGTTGAAAACTTAACCTATATTGTCATCAATCACCAAAAGGGAGATTGTAAGTGCATCTAGTGCCCTTAGTGATTTTGGTGTATTGAAGACTTATAGGTTAAGGGTCTATCTTGTTTATGAGTGTACAGGTCTATAAGTCTATGAGGAGTTTGATATTTACGGTGAAAGTCGAAACCTAAAATGAAGTTCTTCAATGAAGACTTTTTATTAGGAAGACTTTGAAAGTGAAGAAATTGGTGTGACCTTGAAGACTTGGTATTCATTTGAGGAACATGATGCGTGAAGACTTTTGTTTTAATGATTTCGTTTTCTCTTTCTTGAGTCATAGGAAACACGTCTGTTAAAGAAATTAGAAATACTAAGGAAAAATTTCCATGTGATGCTCAACTCAAATCCTACACCTACCAATCCCTTGAGTGAAGCCATTGGAAATCTCTGATTCAGTCAATTTCTTGATGTAGAGGCGAAGTTCTTACAGTCCTTGAGAATTTATTACGACCGAGTTAAATTGCCGGTCTTGGATTGCCTACATCTTGAACATGATAATACGAGAATTTGAACCTCAAATTTCCGACCGTTCTGTGCTTCTGTGCTTGGCTGTCCCAAAATATCTTATCCACCTAACGGTCATATCATTGAAGGGCATTTATGTCTTATCATGTTGGGCTGCTCCCTAGGCTATAAATAGCCTCCCCTACAACCACTAGTTGGTTGGCTGCTCTGAGAAGCACACTTGTCAATTTAGAGCATCCCATCCTCCGAAGACTTTGAGTGAAAATCATCAAGTGAGAAAACCCAAACCCAAACACCTACAAACCCAAAGTGATTGAGCATCCTTTGAAGAGATTGATCCTGCGTGGATCGGATGCTTATTACCTTTGAAGAATGTGCTTCTTCGGACGGTCAGGCGTCATGGTCTAGAGCATCAAGAGGAATGTGGATCGCCAGTGACCAGTCTGTGAAGGTTTGGAAGTCGCTGAAGACTTACCACAGTGATTGGGCAGGAGTGTGTGACCTTATTTCAAGGAGAATCGGTGAGGACTTGGTGTCCCGAGCTGCGTGCTCGGGGCCAGGTGTCCGGACTGTGTGTCCTCGAGTTTAAATACTCGCCGCTCCAACCAGGGCGTACAAGCTGAGACAACAGTTGGAACTGGTCTACCAAATCATTGTCTTCCAACCTTCTGGTTCTATTTCCTCAACTCTTTCATTTCCTCATTCTTTGTTAATTGGTTCATCATATCATGTTGGAAAACTTTGGTGAAGACTTTCTCAATTTCCCAGGTTCAATTTCTTGATCTGTTTGTCTTCATCTTGTGTTATCCTGTGATTCGCTACGTACTCTGTGCTTGTCTTCATTTAATCATGATGACTATGCTTGTATGTGTTGTGCTTCTGAGTACTTATTCCGCTGCAAGTAGTTCTTATAAGGAATTTCCTCACCGCAAATTCCTCGATGAAGAATTCATAAATCGCCTATTCACCCCCTCTAGTCGATATAACGCACTTTCACAACAGATAGCTTATGCGGTAAAGGATGAGTAGACTCGGTAGCGGTCTGCGGGCAAAGGATTCTCATTAGCAGATATCTTGGCAATAGAACCATGTTTGGTTCCAATCTTTGGGGTGACTCGGTGGATTTGCATAAGGAAAATGGTGTCTCTCCGTCGTTGGATTGAGACCCCACCAAGTTCAAGCTAGGCCCGTTAGCAGCGTTCATTCTGGTTTAAGTAAAACAACTCTCGAAGTGTAGCAAGCTAGGTTCTTCTCCAAGATACACTTCCGGAGACATTGAAAGTTCCAAATATTAGACACGGAGTTGGGTCCGATGTCTTGAGACGGAGTCAAAAAGTGAAGAATGTCTCACGAAAACTTTGAGCCAGGTGGGAAAACCCGGTTCATGTGGTCAGTGAAGACAATGACTTCCCCTCTTTGGGTTGAGGCTTTTCCACGGTTGGATCGGTGCAGTGGGACATGGTTTCCTTCTTTGGCGGATAGCGGTCTTCACAAAATCATCAAGTGTGCTATCTGTGATGATGGATTTGACCCAATTGCATGTGGCGGGTGCTTTAGGCGGCATTATGAAGATGGAAGCCTAGCAAAGAGTAAAATTACCAGTTCAAACTTAAGCGGAGAAGACAAACATTACGGTCGTTATTCAAGATGGCAGTTTATGAAGGGGCCTAATGGTATATGACTAATTATGTTAGGTTGTTTAAACTGCCATGAGCAGTCAAGTTACTTAAGGCGCGTGTTGGTTGAGGTTATCTATTGAGCATTGCAATTTAAGTCGGTGATTAGAGCCACGAGGCTAGATGGATCTATCAAAAACGAGATATTTGGATAAGTGTCATAAAACAAGTTTCCAGGATCGCGGTCATTATTTTGGATCAAGGTTTCGAGAAAGAAAATATTCTAGACCTAAAAATGAAATGCGGAGGAATTCATCGTTTAATGAGGCCTTTGTACAAGAAAAGGGATCTACTAGCATCTGAAATGGATGCGAAACAGCTATCGCATGAGTTTCATACTTCTTTTAGATCAAAGGAGACCGTAGTGGAGAAACTACGAAGAATCCGTGATGAAAAGCGAAGAACACAGAAGAACTTGCAAACCCTAATGTGGATCTAAGGTGCAGAAAAGCAAGGACTTACGAACACAGATCTGCTGCGGAGGGTCGCCGTCGTTCTCTGGACAAGCTCGCCTATACATGTTCCTGTAACTATGAGATTATGCAACTCCGTTTACGGAGGAACACTTTGGTACTACCAAGCGTCTGGCGTAGCTGGGTGATTATAAAGGAGTACTACAGGTGTCTCCAAAGGTACATGTTGGGTTGGCGTATTTCGAGATTAGGTTTTGTCCTCCGATTGTCGGAGAGGTATCTCTAGGCCTTCTCGGTAATACACATCACATAATTCTTGCAAGCATTGCAACTAATAAGTTAGTTGTGAGATGATGTATTACGGAGCGAGTAAAGAGACTTGCGGTAGCGAGATTGAACTAGGTATTGGATACCGACGATCGAATCTCGGGTAAGTAACATACCGATGACAAAGGAACAACGTATGTCGTTATGCGGTTTGACCGATAAAGATCTTCAGTAGAATATGTAGGAACCAATATGGGCATCCAGGTTCCGCTATTGGTTATTGACCGAGAATGGTTCTAGGTCATGTCTACATAGCTCTCGAACCCGTAGGGTCCGCACGCTTAACGTTTCGATGACGATTTATTATGAGTTTATAAGTTTTGATGTCTTGAAGGTTGTTGAGTCCGGATGTGATCACGGACATGACGAGGAGTCTCGAAATGGTCGAGACATAAAGATTGATATATTGGAAGCCTATGTTTGGACTTGGAAAGGTTCGGATGAAAACAGGATTTTACCGGAACCGGGGTGTTACGGAACCCCGGGGGTCAATGGGCCTTGATGGGCCATAAGGGAGAAGAGGAAGGGCCGGCCAGGGCAGGCGCGCCCCCCCTCTAGTCCGAATAGTACAAGGAGGAGGCGGCCCCTTCCCTCTTCCCCTCCCAAACCTAATCCAACTAGGAAGGGGAGTCCTACTCCGGTGGGAGTAGGACTCCTCAGCCGCCTCCTAGGGCGGCCGCACCCCCTTGCTCCTTTATATCTGAGGGCAGGGGGCACCCCATGACACACAAGTTGATCTCGTGATCATTCTTAGCCGTGTGCGGTGCCCCCTCCACCATATTACACCTCGGTCATATCGTCGCGGAGCTTAAGCGAAGCCCTGCGCCGGTGAAGCATCATCATCGTCCTGCGCCGTCGTCTTGTGAGAACTCATCCCCGACGCTTTGCTGGATCGGAGCACGGGGATCGTCATCGAGCTGAGCGTGTGCTGAACTCGGAGGTGCCGTGACGTTCGGTACTTGGATCGGTCGGATCGTGAAGGCGTCGACTACATCAACAGCGTTGTTATAGCGCTTCGCTTCATCTCACGAGTGCGTGGACAGACACTCTCCCCTCTCGTTGCTATGCCATCACCATGGTCTTGCGTGTGCGTAGGAAATTTTTTGAAATTACTATGTTCCCCAACAGTGGTATCAGAGCCTGTTTTTATGCGTTGATGTCATATGCACGAGTAGAACACAAGTGAGTTGTGGGCGATATAAGTCATACTGCTTACCAGCATGTCATACTTTGGTTCGGTGGTATTGTGAGATGAAGCGGCCCGGACCGACATTACGCGTACGCTTGTGCGAGACTGGTTTCACCGCTGCGAGCACTAGTTGCTTAAAGGTGACCGGCGGGTGTCTGTTTCTCTCACTTTAGTTGAACCGAGTGTGGCTACGCCCGGTCCTTGCGAAGGTTAAAACAGCACCAACTTGACAAACTATCGTTGTGGTTTTGATGCGTAGGTAAGAACGGTTCTTGCTCAGCCCGTAGCAGCCACGTAAAACTTGCAACAACAAAGTAGAGGACGTCTAACTTGTTTTTGCAGGGCATGTTGTGATGTGATGTGGTCAAGGCGTGATGCTATATTTTATTGTATGAGATGATCATGTTTTGTAACCGAGTTATCGCAATGGCGAGGAGCCATATGGTTGTCACTTTATTGTATGAAATGCAAGCGCCATGTAATTGCTTTACTTTATCACTAAGCGATGGCGATAGTCGTAGAAGCAATAGTTGGCGAGGCGACAACGATGCTACGATGGAGATCAAGGTGTCGCGCCGGTGGCGATGGTGATCATGGCGGTGCTTGGCGATGGAGATCACAAGCACAAGATGATGATGACCATATCATATCACTTATATTGATTGCATGTGATGTTTATCCTTTATGCATCTTATCTTGCTTTGATTGGCGGTAGCATTATAAGATGATCTCTCACTAAAATTATCAAGAAGTGTTCTCCACGAGTATGCACCGTTGCGAAAGTTCTTCGTCTTTGAGACACCACGTGATGATCGGTGTGATAGGCTCTACGTTCAAATACAGCGGGTGCAAAACAGTTGCACATGCGGAATACTCAGGTTAAACTTGACGAGCCTAGCATATAACAGATATGGCCTCGAACACGGAGACCGAAAGGTCGAGCGTGAATCATATAGTAGATATGATCAACATAGTGATGTTCACCATTGAAACTACTCCATCTCACGTGATGATGGGACATAGTTTAGTTGATTTGGATCACGTAATCACTTAGTTGACTAGAGATGTCTGTCTAAGTGGGAGTTTTTAATATGATTAATTAAACTTAAAATTTATCATGAACTTAGTACCGATAGTATTTTGCTTGTCTATGTTTTTTGTAGATAGATGGCTCGTCTTTGTTGTTTCGTTGAATTTTAATCGTTCCTTGAGAAAGCAAAGTTGAAAGATGATGGTAGCAATTACGGACTGGGTCCATAATTTGAGGATTATCCTCATTGCTGCACAGAAGAATTAAACGCCTGGAAGCACCGCTGGGTGCCGAGCCTGCTTGCGAGAACAACGCGGAAGTTGTGAGCGTCTGGCGAGCAAAGCTGATGACTACTCTATAGTTCGAGTGTGCCATGCTTTACGGCTTAGAACCGGGTCTTCAACGGCGTTTTGAGCGTCATGGAGCATATGAGATGTTCGGGAGTTGAAGTTAATATTTCAAGCAAATGCCGGATTGAGAGATATGAAGTCTCCAATAAGTTCTATAGCTGCAAGATGGAGGAGAATAGTTCATCGGTGAACATATACTCAAAATGTCGGGTATAATAATCACTTGATTCAACTGGGAGTTACTCTTCCGGATGATAGTGTCATTGATGAATTCTCCAATCATCGCCACCAAGCTACAAGAGCTTCGTGATGAACTATAATATGCAAGGGATGACCAAAACAATTCCGAGCTCTTCGCAATGCTAAAAGCAGCGGAGGTAGAAATCAAGAAAGAGCATCAAGTGTTGATGGTCAACAAGACCACTAGTTTCAAGAAAAGGGCAAAGGAAAGAAGAAGGAGAACTTCAAGAACAGCAAGAAAGTTGCTGCTCAAGAGAAGAAACCCAAGTCTGGACCTAAGCCTGGCTGAGTGTTTCTCGCAAGCGGATGAGCCTTTGAAGCGGAACTGCCCCAAGTATTTGGCGGATAAGAAGGATGGCAAGGTGATCAAAGGTATATGTGATATACATGTTATTGATGTGTACCTTACTAATACTCATGCAGAGTACCGGTATTTGATCTGGTTACATTGCTAATATTTGCAACTCGAAGCAGGAACTACGGATTAGCGAAGATTGGCTAAGGGCGAGGTGACGATCTTGGCGTGGGAAATGGTTCCAAAGTCGATGTGATCGTGGTCGACACGCTACCTCTACATCTACCATCGGGATTAGTTTTAGACCTAAATAATTGTTATTTGGTGCCAGCGTTAAGCATGAACATTATATCTGGATCTTGTTTGATGCGAGGCGGTTATTCATTTAAGACAGAGAATAATGGTTGTTCTATTTATATGAATAATATCTTTTATGGTCATGCACCCTTGAAGAGTGGTCTATTTTATTGAATCTCGATAGTAGTAATACACATATTCATAGTGTTGAAACCAAAAGATGCAGAGTTGATAATGATAATGCAACTTATTTGTGGTAACTTGCCGTTTGGGTCATATCGGTGTAAAATGCATGAAGAAACTCCATCTTGATGGACTTTTGGAATCACTTGATTATGAATCACTTGGTACTTGCGAACCGTGCCTCATGGGCAAGATGACTAAACGCCGTTCTCGGAACTATGGGCGAGCAACTGATTTGTTGGAAATCATACATCCGATGTTTGTGGTCCAATGAATGTTGAGGCTTGGCGGGTATCGTTATTTTCTCACCTTCACAGATGATTTGAGCAGATATGGGTATATCTACTTAATGAAACACAAATCTGAAACATTTGAAAAATTCAAAGAATTTCAGAGTGAAGTGGAAAATCATCATAACAAGAAAATAAAGTTTCTACGATCTGATCGTGGAGGAGAATATTTGAGTTCTGAGTTTGGTTTACATTTGAAACAATGCGGAATAGTTTCGCAACTCACGCCACCGGAACACCACGGAGAAATGGTGTGTCCGAGCGTCGAATCGTCGTACTTTACTTGATATGGTGCGATCTATGATGTCTCTTACTGATTTACCGCTATCGTTTTGGGGATATGCTTTAGAGGCGGCCGCATTCATGTTAAATAGGGCACCATCTAAGTCCGTTGAGGCGACACCTTATGAACTGTGGTTTGGCAAGAAACCAAAGTTGTCGTTTCTTAAAGTTTGGGGTTGCGATGCTTATGTGAAGAAACTTCAACCGGATAAGCTCGAACCCAAATCGAGAAATGTGTCTTCATAGGATACCCAAAGGAGACTGTTGGGTACACCTTCTATCACAGATCTGAAGGCAAGATTTTCGTTGCTAAATTCGGATCCTTTCTAGAGAAGGAGTTTCTCTCGAAAGAAGTGAGTGGGAGGAAAGTAGAACTTGATGAGATAATCAGATATCTGCTCCCTTATTGGAAGGTAGTTCATCACAAGAAAGCGGTTCTGTGACAACTACACCAATTAGTGAGGAAACTAATGATGTTGATCATGAAACTTCAGATCAAGTTACTCTTGAACTCGAGGTCAACCAGAGTAAAATACGCACTGAGTGGTACGGTAATCCTATTCGGAAGTCATGTTACTTGACCATGGCGAACCTACAAACTATGAAGAAGTGATGGTGAGGCCAGATTCGCAAAATGGCTGGAAGCCATGAAATCTGAGATGGGATCCATGTATGAAAACAAAGTATGGACTTTGGTTGACTTGCCCGATGATCGGCAAGCCATTGAGAATAAATGGATCTTTAAAAGAAGACTGACGCGCGATGGTAATGTAAGCTGTCTATAAAGCTCGACTTGTTGCGAAAGGTTTTCGACAAGTTCAAGGGTTGACTACGATGAGACTTTCTCACCGTAGTGATGCTTAAGTCTGTTCGAATCATGTTAGCAATTGCCGCATTTTATGATTATGAAATTTGGCAAATGGATGTAAAACTGCATTCTTGAATGGATTTCTAGAAGAAGAGTTGTATATGATGCAACCAGAAGGTTTTGTTGATCCAAAGGGTGCTAACAAAGTGTGCAAGCTCCAGCGATCAATTTATGGTGCAGTGCAAGCCTCTCGGAGTTGGAATAAACGCTTTGATAGTGTAATCAAAGCATATGGTTTTATCTGAGACTTTTGGAGAAGCCTGTATTTACAAGAAAGTGAGTGGGAGCTCTGTAGCATTTACGATATTATATGTGGATGACATATTATTGATTGGAAATGATATAGAATTTCTGGATAGCATAAAAGGATACTTGAATAAAAGTTTTTCAATGAAAGACCTCGGTGAAGCTGCTTACATATTGGGCATCAAGATCTATAGAGATAGATCAAGGCGCTTAATTGGACTTTCACAAAGCACATACCTTGATAAAGTTTTGAAAAAGTTCAAAATGGATCAGCAAAGAAAGGTTTTTACTGTATTACAAGGTGTAAGATTGAGTCGGACTCAATGCCCGACCACAATGAGAAGATAGAGAGAAAATGAAAGATGTTCCCTATGCTTCGCCATAGGCTCTATCATGTATGCAATGCTGTGTACCAGACCGACGTATGCTTAGCGATAAGCTTGGCAGGAAGGTACCAAAGTAATCCAGAGTGGATCATTGGACAGCGGTCAAGAACATCTGAAATACGAAAAGGACTAAGGATATGTTTCTCGATATGGAGGTGACAAAGAGCTAGTCGTAAATGGTTACGTCGATGCAAGCTTTGACACCGATCCGGATGATTCTAAATCGCAAACCGGATCGTGTTTTATTAAGCGGTGGAGCTGTCGGTTGGTGCAGTTCTAAACAAAGCGTCGTGGCGGGATCTACATGTGAAGCGAGTACATAGCTGCTTCGGAAGCGACAAATGAAGGAGTCTGGATGAAAGAGTTTATTTCGATCTAGGTGTCATACCTAGTGCATCGGGACCAATGAAGATCTTACGTGACAATCTGGTGCAATTGCCTTGGCAAAGGAATCCAGATTTCACAAGAGGACCAAGCATATCAAGAGACGCTTCAATTCCATTCGGGACCAGGTCCAAGTGGGAGACATAGAGATTTGCAAAATACATATGGATCTGAATGTTGCAGACCCGTTGACTAAGCCTCTTCCACGAGCAAAACATGATCAGCACCAAGACTCCATGGGTGTTAGAATCATTTTTTTTGACTATTTACTGCAAGGCAACAGCCTCACAGTCCTTTATTAAATAAAAGAGTATTAGTTACAACTATACAAATTTACAAGAAAGGAGAAAAAACTTATAAAAGGGACTATGTAAGGTCAGCTATCCAGGAAACAAAACTATCCTTATATTTACATCTAATCCTATGAGACAGGAGAGAGATGTCATGTATAAAGTTTCTTCTCCAAGCTCTAAATGATGGCTGCTCATTCCTGAAGATTTTCCCATTCCTTTGTATCCAAATGTTCCAGGTAGCAGTGAAAACCACCTCAGAGAAGAAAGGGTGTCCAAAATCCTTCCTTGCTGCATGTGCCATGTCATATGTGGTTTGGTTTGGTTGCGCAGACCATGAAATTCCAAGATAGTTCCAAACTCTTTGGCTATAATTGCAAGTAAAGAAAAGGTGAGCCCGATCCTCATGTTGGGCAAGATTGCAAAGCACACAAGTATCATCCTGAATGATCCAGTGCCTTCGTTGCATCATATCTCTGGTGTTCAAACGATCCATTAACAGAAGCCAACCAAAGACTTTTATCTTTAGCGTGCATGCACTCTTCCAAATCCACTTGAAAATACGATCAACCACCAGATGTGAGAAGCAAAAATCATAGTATATCTTTGCCGTGTAATCACCAGATTTGGAAGGCCATTTCCAAACGTCCTTGATCTCACCATTTAAACCGATCGACGCGTAAAAGCTTGTAGATGTGTGAGCTCGAAAAAGCCTCCTGCGATAGAGGCGGATGAAAGTGCTCCAAGATGTCGAGATCGCACCAAGAACTCTTTAACTGTGATTGCACTGTCCACAAAGAAAGGAGTGGAGCCTTGGGAAAGATTCCTGCAACAAGACAACATGATTTCCCAGCTGCCAGCGATCAAGCCAAAAAGAAGCGTATCACCAAGCATGAACTTGAGGAACTGCTAGGTTGGAGAACTTCGAATAACCGCATAATATCACGCCACCAAAATGAACCACAGGCCCTGGTGCTTTGGGGTGGTGATGAAGCATAATAGGTGTCCCAGTTAGTGATACCCAAGGCACGTCCACTTTGTTGAAAAACTTGAAAAGATGCTTAATAAGTAAGGCTTCATTTTGGATAGACAAGTGAGAACACCCAAACCTCCAAAATCCTTAGGACGACAGACTAGATCCCAAGCAGCCAAAGATTGGCGAGGGTTATCCGTGTTACCCTCCATAGGCACTGCCTCATGATCCTCTCAAGTTGCTGAATAATGCCTTTTGGAAGAGATAAAGTGCACGAGAAAATAAATTGGCATGGAGCACAACACGGATGAACAAGTTGCAGCCGGCATCCTTGGTTAAGCAAACATGAAGAAGCAGATAAACGGCGCTCGATTCGATCCACCAGAGGCATCAGCTCATAGATGGAGGGCCTAGAAGTTCCCATGGGTAGACCAAGATACGTGAAAGGCATCGTGCCAACGTCACAACCCAGCAAAGAGGCCACTCGAGTACCTTCTTCATCAGCCATGTTAATGGGAATGAGAGAAGATTTGCTAAAATTAACTCATAAGCCGCTTGAGTCCGCAAGGTTGCCAAAGATCTCCTTGAAAGCAATGAGCTGAGCATCAACCGCAGGTAGTACAATTAAAGTGTCGTCGGCGTACTGTACTATAGGGTAATCATTGGAGGTGGTTGGGATTGGCAGAGAAAGGATGTTCCTGGAACACATCTCATTGACAACAGACTGTAATAAATCCACTGCAATCACAAAAAGTAACGGTGATAGAGGGTCACCTTGGCGCACACCCGTTCTACAAACAAAATGCTTCCCTGGCACGCCGTTGAGAAGCACCGAAGAAGATCCGGTTGACAGAATTGAATTGATCCACCCAGTCCACCTGGAATCGAAACCCTTGCGTTGCAGGATTTTGAGGATTAGCTCATGCTCAATTGTATCAAAGGCTTTCGTAAAATCCAGTTTAAGTAGAACGATAGGTCGTTTGGAGGCTTTGCATTGATGTATATACTCAAAACACCAGGCTAAGCAGTCTTGGATGGAACGACACCGAAGAAAACCATATTGATTGCGGTGAATGCATCGCAGAATCACCTTCTGAAGACGGTTAGCAAGCAGCTTTGTCAAAAACTTCAAGCATGTGTTGGTCAAGGAGATTGGCCGGAAATCTCCGACAACTTCAGGGCTTAACTTCTTTGGTATAAGGGTTATTAATGAGCTATTTAGGCATTCCAAATTACATTTCCCCTCATAGAACTCCTTGACAAGTTGCATGAAATCCTCCTTAAGAATAGGCCAACATCTCTTTAAAAACAACCCAGAAAAGCCGTCAGGACCGGGGGCACGATCAGGTGACATGTTCTTAATGACAGCATCAACCTCGGAATCTGTGAAGGGCTGGGACATATCCTGAAGGCCATCAACTCTTGCAATTAATGTGTACAAATCAAAACCCATGCGGATTCCTTTAGCATTACCCATTCTTTGATTAAAATCTGACCAAAACATGGTGGCAAGCTGTTGGTGATCCAAAACCACATCACCATCAGAATTCCTGAGAGATGAGATGGTGTTTCTCCTATACCTTTCCGTGGCCATGGCATGAAAAAATTTGGAATTTTCCTCACCAACTTTAATGTTACGTATGGTACAACGCTGCTTCCAATAAATATACTGCCAATGAAGAATATCTTCCGGATGCAATTTCACAATCCTCCACGAAATTAAATTCAGGCCTAGATAAATTCTGATCTCCTCCGGGCCATCAAAATAAAGAATGACCTTGTTGCAATCATAATTAGAGCTTTAAGCTGTGATGAGACTCATGTGCCATTTCTTGAGAGCAAACCTTAGCGATTTGAATTTATAAGAAATATTAAGGGCAGCCGAAAGTCTTGCAACAGGTTTGTTCCAAACATGTGCCACACAGTCAAAGAAACCAGGCAAATCAATCCAATAGTTCTCAAAGCGAAAAATTTTGGCTTTAGGAATGACTGTAGCAATCGAGACGACACATGGGACATGATCAGAAGCCGTGCGAGCCAGGGGCAGAACAAGCGTATTAGGATGATCAGTGGTCCATGCAACTGAAGTAAAAACCAATCGATCTGTTCGACAATGGATTAGTTTGCATATTCGACCAAGTAAACTGTCGCCCTTTAATTGGAAGCTCAATGAGGCCCAGGTGCCCAATTATTTCATTGAACAGAAAAATATCGGTGACATTACCCCCAGGCAGATTTCTGTTCTCCAACGAACGCATGAAATTGAAATCCCCCAACAACAACCAATTATCATCACAGTTAATATCAAGATTATATAACCATTGCACGAAATCATCCGGGTCGGACCTGGCGAGGACCATATACTGACACAAGAGTCCAAATTTCAGAAGTATGCTTGGATTGGAATTCAATAATGATACCAAAATGCCTTGCCTCAATTAATTTTCCTTCAAAGAAAGAAGAATTCCATATAACGATCATGCCAGCCGAAGCACCATCCGAAGGTACATAGGAGAAGTTATCGAAACAGCGTGGACAAAACTTCCTAATGAACCTATGATCAATGTGCGTGCATTTCGTTTCTTGCAAAGCGCAACAACGAACAACCACTTTCATCAATCTTACATTTAAGCGCTAATTGTCGTGCTTGAATTAAGACCACGCACGTTCCAACATAACACCTTCCAATCTCTAAATCCTGTCTGATTCATTACAAACCAAAATAAAAAGCAGAAGCAAAAGTAGATCATGCAATGACCTACACTGACCCACGACACAGGAAGGAAATATCCTAAACATGAAACAGAAGAACAGATAGATGGCGTTTATAAAGGTACGCCATAAACCCATATGCCATCGAGAGGATCTAAACATCAGAAACCTTGCTGCTGGTGGATGTAGAAGGACCAGCCTCAAGCTTGTCCTTGGAGATCTTCTCTGGCGCAATTCTCAGACGTGCTCCAATACGCTGAAGATCAGAAATTGGCGTTGGCGGAGGCACAGACCTTCTTTCCTCCGGCTTGGTTGAGCTTGTTCAACGCTTCTTGAAAGAGGACTGATCCTTGCCTTGCTTGAGGCTTGTGCTTGGGGCTTTATGATAGCCATCCCGTAATGCACTTAGACGTGCACTGCGGCGCACCTCAGAGTCAACCACAGCCTTAGAACCCTTGGCAGATTTTGGCTTACGGCCACCTTTGGCCCTAACTTCTAGCATGGCAGAGAACTCAAAGGACTCACTGACAGGCTCAGAGATGTCATCAAAGCCATCAAAGCATAACGCCCGAGCAACAGGCCTTTTAACTGGAACAACCTGACGAGGAAAGCATGCAGTTGGATCAGGTGCAGGCAACAAAGAGAAGCTGACATCATTCCCATCAAAGCAGATATTCCAGGCACTCTTGGGTGAAGCGAGAAACAGATTCATCTTGAACACATACTTTGGAATCTCAGCAGAAAAAATAGCTGGCATGAACTTGCGAGCAGCGCTTAATTGCATCTCTGGCGGAATCACAGGGCCAAAAACAGTAAGGACTTGCCCAACATGGAGAGGAGGCTGCAGCGGGGCACCAGGATGCTGCATAATCACTAAGTTCTCTTGAGGCTGCTGATCATTAACTGAATCGTTTGACACCTGCAGAACAATAGATTCCTGTGACTGATTCCCAAGAACTTGGTTTTCCTCAACAATCTCTGATGCACATTAAGGTTATCATGTTGAACCTCCTGTTGATGTGGCGCATGCTCTGTGGAGGAGGTGGCAGCTCATCCCAACCAATCTCGAAACTCGGCATAACCCAATTATGGTTATTAAACTGCAGATGTCCAGGAGTGGATGAGGTTGCCATCAAAGGGCATGGGATCCTCGTCCGGAGGCAAGATGTCGGCAAAATCAGCAGAGAAGATGTAAATCGGAGTAGACCATGAAATGCGAGAACCACCAAAATCAGCAAACTCGATATACCACATCACGCGGCACCAATGTCGTTGTTGGAAAGAAACGACGCTAGGGTACGAACAAGAAGCGGATCATCCCGATGCCGGTGATGGAAGCGGCCAAAGGTACTAATAGCATCGGCAATATCTGATGCGCCGATAATCCGGAGGAATTCCAACTATCATAACCCAACCCTCCGAAAACCACGAACAGCTGAAGTTGATTCCTTCATCATGCGGCACAAATCTAACAAATATGTCATTATCCAGCTCAAGCGGTGGGTGATCAATTAGGGCCTGCCTAGCAACTGAGCTACGGAAACGGAAGAGACCCACACCTTGGATCCATGGTTGAGCATCAAGGACGGCGCGACCAAGATTGTTAACAACAAAATCACTAACCATGTTTACGAAGATAGCAACTTCTTGAGCAGAGGAGCTGGTTCGACGATGGCAATAGCGTACTCCTCATCTTGACGATCCGAGCCACGGTGGAGAGAAGAAAGTCTTGTGATAGCCGCCTCGAGACCGCCATCAATAATCTCAAACCCCGGCGGCACAAATGGCATGGGGTCAAGGGCAAAGGTAGCCATAGCAGAGAGGGCCTCAGAAGGTGGCGGCGATAGAGCCGCAGCAGATGGTGGAGCGGCTAAGCAGGTCGATGGTGGCGATGTAGGTGGTGGTGGTGTGGAGGGGGGTATCTCAGCAGGCAATGGCGGAGGCGATGGTGGTGTTGCAGGCACGATGGGACTTGGCAGAGACCCCGCGTGGCTAGAATCGAGGGAAACCGAGGCGTCAGGCGAGGAAATCTCAGCTGACCGTCCCGGGGAAGTTGGATTCACCCAGGACCCACTTGTAAGTCGGGAATGCGTGGCGTCGAGCATCCTCTTGCACGATGGCCCAGCGAAAGCATCTGCGGCATCGAATAGGACTAGTAGTGCAATTAGTGTAATGTAGCATCGATAAACAATTCGACATTTCCAAACCTTGAACACCATATCATCAATGAGATCATTAAATTGAGCAGCCTCCTCCGAAATAACCGGAATATGTTTCTCCATAACACCGTGGAGAAATCTCAAGCCGCAGCAGCAGAAAAATCTAAAGCAACACGAGACCGATGGGCCAAAGGCTGGGCCGTGGTACAGCCGACCAAAGCAGCAGAGAGCCATTGTGGGCAAAAGAGTCATGATGGGCCAGGGCCCAAACTGAGCCATGCATCCATGTTGGGTTGGAGACCGGATCATCGTATTCAGATGTGAGAACCATGTGAAGGTACACTCTCAATTCGAACCAGCCGGGTTGGTGAAGATCCGAAACTAGTGGCGGGATTTATGGCAGGGACGTTGATTGTTCCGAAGGAGATGGGTGGCGTGGCCACCGTCCACTGAAGATCATTCGCCGGCGGCGAGGGCAAGATCAGTCTGTCACGAGGATGCACGTCATATCCGGCCTCCGATACCGTATTAACCAAAGACTGAGAGGCATGAAACCTATAACCCTTGCAAGCAGGATATTGCAGGAACGTTGCAAAAGAAAGCTTCTTTCGTGAAGATGAACTCGATCTAAAAGATGATCTAGCCGGAGAATTATGCATGGCTAGCAACCCCAAAGTGGCACGTTTCTTAGAAGGACTCACTAGGATCCATTCAGCATCGCACTCTTTTTTCCAGATCTTAAATTCACGGACCCAATTAGGACCACCATTTCCCAAAGATGAAAGAAGCATTTGAATTGTGGGCACATAAGCGACCTCAAGCGGAGAATGTAGAGACCAATTTGCTTACAAGATACCGAAAGGAAAATACCTTGTCTCGGATGATTTGCACCGAAAATTCAATCGCAGATCCCCAATCGCTGATTCCAAGGTAGCCGCCATAGAGTCGTCATTAAGGCGGAATACATACTGTGAAAGACACCACCATAATGAAATGGGCCGTGTCATCCGTGGAATGAATAGATCTCCCACAAAGTTTGAAAACCTTGTCCGCAAAAAGGGCACCCGGTGAGAAATCCAAATCCAACGTTGATCCACCAGAAGAACCCATATGAGATGGGTATAGGCTTGTAGAACAGAAGCCGCCAGAGAAGATGGGCGGAAGAGAAACACGAGTCGTTGGCTAGAAGAGAAGATCGCCGGAAAACCTAGGCCGGCGGAGGGTGGGTGGGTGCGGAGCCATCCGTGGAGCCAGATACGTTTTCTTTCACATCAACTCTCCGGTACTTGTTGGTTCTGGGTGGGTGTTAGAATCATTACTGTGTAATCTAGATTATTGACTCTAGTGCAAGTGGGAGACTGAAGGAAATATGCCCTAGAGGCAATAATAAAGTTATTATTTATTTCCTTATATCATGATAAATGTTTATTATTCATGCTAGAATTGTATTAACCGGAAACATAATACATGTGTGAATATATAGACAAACAGATAGTCACTAGTATGCCTCTACTAGACTAGCTCATTAATCAAAGATGGTTATGTTTCCTAACCATAGACATGAGTTGTCATTTGATTAATGGGATCACATCATTAGGAGAATGATGTGATTGACATGACCCATTCCGTTAGCTTAGCACTTGATCGTTTAGTATATTGCAATTGCTTTCTTCATGACCTATACATGTTCCTGTAACTATGAGATTATGCAACTCCGTTTACGGAGGAACACTTTGGTACTACCAAGCGTCACAACGTGCTGGGTGATTATAAAGGAGTACTACGGTGTCTCCAAAGGTACATGTTGGGTTGGCGTATTTGAGATTAGGTTTTGTCACTCCGATTGTCGGAGAGGTATCTCTAGGCCTTCTCGGTAATACACATCACATAAGCCTTGCAAGCATTGCAACTAATAAGTTAGTTGTGAGATGATGTATTACGGAAAGAGTAAAGAGACTTGCGATAACGAGATTGAACTAGGTATTGGATACCGACGATCGAATCTCGGGTAAGTAACATACCGATGACAAAGGAACAACGTATGTCGTTATGCGGTTTGACCGATAAAGATCTTCGTAGAATATGTAGGAACCAATATGGGCATCCAGGTTCCGCTATTGGTTATTGACCGAGAATGGTTCTAGGTCATGTCTACATAGTTCTCGAACCCGTAGGGTCCGCACGCTTAACGTTCGATGATGGTTTATTATGAGTTTATAAGTTTTGATGTACGAAGGTTGTTGAGTCCCGGATGTGATCACGGACATGACGAGGAGTCTCGAAATGGTCGAGACATAAAGATTGATATATTGGAAGCCTATGTTTGGACTTGGAAGGTTCGGATGAAAACAGGATTTTCTGGAACACAGGGGTTACGGAACCCCGGGGTCAATGGGCCTTGATGGGCCATAAGGGAGAAGAGGAAGGGCCAGCTAGGGCAGGCCGCACGCCCCCTTCCCCTCTAGTCCGAATAGGACAAGGAGAGGGGGGGGGCGGCGCCCCCCTTCCCTCTTCCCCTCCCCAAACCTAATCCAACTAGGAAGGGGGAGTCCTACTCGGTGGGAGTAGGACTCCTCAGCAGCGCCTCCCTAGGGCCGGCCGCACCCCCCTTGCTCCTTTATATCTGGGGCAGGGGGCACCCCATGACACACAAGTTGATCTCGTGATCATTCTTAGCCGTGTCGGTGCCCCCTCCACCATATTCCACCTCGGTCATATCGTCGCGGAGCTTAGGCGAAGCCTGCGCCGGTGAAGCATCATCATCGTCCACCACGCCGTCGTCGACGGAACTCATCCCCGACGCTTTGCTGGATCGGAGCACGGGATCGTCATCGAGCTGAGCGTGTGCTGAACTCGGAGGTGCCGTCGTTCGGTACTTGGATCGGTCGGATCGTGAAGACGCGTCGACTACATCAACCGTGTTGTTATAACGCTTCCGCTTACGGTCTACGAGGGTACGTGGACAGACACTCTCCCCTCTCGTTGCTATGCCATCACCATGGTCTTGCGTGTGCGTAGGAATATTTTTGAAATTACTACGTTCCCCAACATCTTCATCCTACGCCTCCCACGGATTGATAAACCTTAGGTCATCCACTTGAGGGAAATTTGCTACTGTCCTACAAACCTCTGCACTTGGAGGCCCAACAACGTCTACAAGAAGAAGGTTGTGTAGTAGACATCAATTTCTTCAATACTTTGACACAAGGCAACCTCTCGACCCCTCGGGATCCTCGACCCTCGACCCCTCGATGACCCTTGACCCTCGAACCCTCAGCGGCCCTCTAACCCTCGGCGACCCTCGACCCCTCGGCGTTCCTCGACCCTCGACCCCTCAATGACCCTCGCCCCTCGAACCTCGGCGACCCTCGACCCTCTACCCTAGTTCCCGACCCTTGACCGCTCGACACCCTCGTTCCCAATAAAAATTAAGAGGAAGAAGAAGAAAAAAAAAAGAGGAGAAGAGGAAAAAATGGAGAAGAAGAAGGAATAGAGGAGAAGAAGAAAAAATAGATTCTATTTTTTCTTCTTCTCCTCTATTCCTTATTTTTATTCTTTTTCTTCTTCTTCCTCTTCTTATTTTTTTCACCTCTTCTTCTCTCTTCTTCTCTTTTTCTCCCCTTTTCCTCTCCTTATTTTTCTTCCCTTCTTCCTTCTTCCTCTTTTCCATACATATAAAAAGTCTAAAAAGTAAATACATACATACAAAAACACATCCATACATATATATATATATATATATAAAGCATATATAACAAAAAGCATATATAATAAAAAAAGCGCACGCACGGCGGCGGGCAGGGTGGCGTGTGGTGCTCACAGAGGAGGCGTCAGGCGGGCGGGTCGGGCGGGGCGGCGGCGACGGTGTGAGTGGAGCAACTGACGGCGTCGGCGACGATGCAGTGGAGCAGGGCGGTGCGGCGACGACGACGAGGAGCAGCGCTGGGGCGTCGGGCACGAACTGACGATGGAAATCTAAAAATTTCCTAAGTGTTGCTTATATAGCAAAGGCTTTGGTCCCGGTTCGTGGCACCAACTGGGACCAAGGCATCCATTGGTCCCAGTTGGTGCCATGAACCGGGACCAAAGTCTCTTTTCAGCTGCCCAAAGGGCGGGAAACAGAGACCTTTGGTCCCGGTTGGTGATAACCCACAAGTATAGGGGATCGCAACAGTTTTCGAGGGTAGAGTATTCAACCCAAATTTATTGATTCGACACAAGGGGAGCCAAAGAATATTCTCAAGTATTAGCAGTTGAGTTGTCAATTCAACCACACCTGGATAACTTAGTATCTGCAGCAAATTATTTAGTAGCAAAGTAATATGGAAGTAACGGTAATGGTAGCAAAAGTAATATTTTTGGGTTTTGTAGTGATTGTAACAGTAGCAATGGAAAAGTAAATAAGCGAAGAACAATATATGAAAAGCTTGTAGGCACTGGATCGGTGATGGAGAATTATGTCAGATGCGGTTCATCATGTAACAATCATAACCTAGGGTGACACAGAACTAGCTCCAATTCATCAATGTAATGTAGGCATGTATTCCGAATATAGTCATACGTGCTTATAGAAAAGAACTTGCATGACATCTTTTGTCCTACCCTCCTGCGACAGTGTGGTCCTAATAGAAACTAAGGGATATTAAGGCCTCCTTTTAATAGAGTACCGGACGAAAGCATTAGATACATAGTGAATACATGAACTCCTCAAACTATGGTCATCACCGGGAGTGGTCCCGATTATTGTCACTTCAGGGTTGCCGGATCATAACACATAGTAGGTGACTATAGACTTGCAAGATAGGATCAAGAACTCACATATATTCATGAAAACATAATAGGTTCAGATCTGAAATCATGGCACTCGGGCCCTAGTGACAAGCATCAAGTATAGCAAAGTCATAGCAACATCAATCTCAGAACATAGTGGATACTAGGGATCAAACCCTAACAAAACTAAATCAATTACATGATAGATATCATCCAACCCATCACCGTCCAGCAAGCCTACGATGGAATTACTCACGCACGGCAGTGAGCATCATGAAATTGGTGATGGAGGATGGTTGATGATGACGACGGCGACGAATTCCCCTCTCCGAAGCCCCGAACGGACTCCAGATCAGCCCTCCCGAGAGGTTTTAGGGCTTGGCGGTGGCTCCGTATCGTAAAACGCGATGAATCCTTCTCCCTGATTTTTTTTCTCCCCGCAAGTGAATATATGGAGTTGGAGTTGAGGTCGGTGGAGCGTCAGGGAGCCCACAAAGGCGCGCCCGAGGCGAGCACGCCCCATCCTCGTGGACAGGTGTGGGCCCCGACGTGGATTCTTCTTCCGATTTTTAATATTTTCCAAAAATATGTTCCGTGGAGTTTTAGGTCATTCCGAGAACTTTTGTTTCTGCAAATAAATAACACCATGGAAAGTCTGCTGAAAACAGCATCAGTCCGGGTTAGTTCCATTCAAATCATGCAAGTTAGAGTCCAAAACAAGGGCAAAAGTGTTTGGAAAAGTAGATATGACGGAGACGTATCAACTCCCCCAAGCTTAAACCTTTGCTTGTCCTCAAGAAATTCAGTTGATAAACTGAAAGTGATAAAGAAAAACTTTTACAAACTCTGTTTGCTCTTGTTGTTGTAAATATGTAAAGCCAGCATTCAAGTTTTCAGCAAAGATTATGATTAACCACATTCACAATAACTCTTAGGTCTCATGTTTACTCATGTTAATGGCATAATCAACTAGCGAGCGATAATAATAAATCTCGGATGACAACACTTTCTCAAAACAATCATAATATGATATAATTAGATGGTATCTCGCTAGCCCTTTCTGAGACCGCAAAACATAAATGCAGAGCATCTTTAAAGATCAAGGACTGACTAGACATTGTAATTCATGGTAAAAGAGATCCAATCATAGTCATACCCAACATAAACTAATAGTAATGAATGCAAATGACATTAGTGCTCTCCAGCTAATGCTTTTTAATAAGAGGGTGATGACTCGACATAGAAGTAAATAGATAGGCCCTTCGCAAAGGGAAGCAGGGATTTGCAGAGGTGCCAGAGCTCAATTTTGAAATAGAGATAAATAATATTTTGAGCGGCATACTTTCATTGTCAACATAACAACCAAGAGATGGTGATATCTTCCATGCTACACACATTATAGGCGGTTCCCAAACAGAATGGTAAAGTTTATACTCCCCCTCCACCAACAAGCATCAATCCATGGCTTGCTCGAAACAATGAGTGCCTCCAACTAGCAACAGCCCCGGGGGAGTTTTGTTTGTAATTATTTTGATTTAATTTGCATAAAGCATGGGACTGGGCATCCCGGTGACCAGCCATTTTCTCATGAGTGAGGAGCGGAGTCCACTCCTCTTGAGAATAACCCGCCTAGCATGGAAGATACGGACAGCCCTAGTTGATACATGAGCTATTCAAGCATACAAAACAGAATTTCATTTGAAGGTTTAGAGTTTGGCACATACAAATTTACTTGGAGCGGCAGGTATATACCGCATATAGGAAGGTATAGTGGACTCATATGGAATAACTTTGGGGTTTAAGGGATTGGATGCGAGCGATATTCCTGCTTAGTACAAGTGAAGGCTAGCAAAAGACTGGGAAGCGACCAACTAGAGAGCGACAACAGTCATGAACATGCATTAAAATTAATAAACATTGAGTGCAAGCATGAGTAGGATATAATCCACCATGAACATAAATATCGTGAAGCCTATGTCGAGTCACTTAAATCATCCAAAGGAGGATACCACCCCACTATGCCACATCACAACCATTTTAATAGCATGTTGGCATGCAAGGTAAACCATTATAACTCATAGCTAATCAAGCATGGCATAAGCAACTATGATCTCTAATTGTCATTGCAAACATGTTTATTCATAATAGGCTGAATCAGGAACGATGAACTAATCATATTTACAAAAACAAGAGAGGTCGAGTTCATACCAGCTTCTCTCATCTCAGCTAGTCCATCATATATCGTCAAAATTGCCTTTCACTTGCACGACCGAACGATGAGAATAATAAGAGTGCACGTTGCTACCTCTTGAGCACTGCGTTGGTTTTCCCCAAAGAGGAGAGGATGATGCAGCAAAGTAGCGTAAGTATTTCCCTCAGTTTTTGAGAACCAAGGTATCAATCCAGTAGGAGGCCACACACAAGTCCCTCGTACCTGCACAAAACAATAGCTCCTCGCAACCAACGCGATTAGGGGTTGTCAATCCCTTCACAGTCACTTACGAGAGTGAGATCTGATAGAGATGATAAATAATATTTTTGGTATTTTTGGTATAGAGATGCAAAGTGAAAAGTAAAAGGCAAAGTAAAAAAACAAAGAAAGTATTAAAGTAATGGAGATTGATATGATGAGAATAGACCCGGGGGCCATAGGTTTCACTAGTGGCTTCTCTCAAGAGCATAAGTATTCTACGGTGGGTGAACAAATTATTGTTGAGCAATTGACAGAATTGAGCATAGTTATGAGAATATCTAGGTATGGTCATGTATATAGGCATCACGTCCGAGACAAGTAGACCGACTCCTGCCTGCATCTACTACTATTACTCCACTCATCGACCGCTATCCAGCATGCATCTAGATATTAAGTTAAAAACAGAGTAACGCCTTAAGCAAGATGACATGATGTAGAGGGATAAATTCATGGAATATGATAAAAAAAACCATCTTGTTATCCTCAATGGCAACAATACAATACGTGCCTTGCAACCCTTTCACATCCGGGTAAGGACACCGCAAGATTGAACTCAAAGCTAAGCACTTCTCCCATTGCAAGAACTACCAATCTAGTTGGCCAAACCAAACGGATAATTCGAAGAGACTTGCAAAGATAACCAATCATACATAAAAGAATTCAGAGAAGATTCAAATATTGTTCATAGATAATCTAGATCATAAACCCACAATTCATCGGTCTCAACAAACACACCGCAAAAAGAAGATTACATCGAATAGATCTCCACGAGAGAGGGGGAGAACATTGTATTGAGATCCAAAAAGAGAGAAGAAGCCATCTAGCTACTAGCTATGGACCCGAAGGTTTGAAGTAAACTACTCACACTTCATCGGAGGGGCTATGGTGATGATGTAGAAGCCCTCCGTGGTGGATGCCCCCTCCGACGGAGACTCCTAACAGAGCCCCAAGATGGGATCTCGTGGATCAGGAAGTTGCGGCGGTGGAATTAGGTTTTGGCTCCTATTACGATCGTTTGGGGTGCGTGAGGTATATATAGGAGGAAGGAGTACGTCGGTGGGGCGTCGGGGGCCCACGAGGCAGGGGCACGCCCCCACCCTCGTGTTGCCTCTTTTGTAAGTGCATCTAGTGCCCTTAGTGATTTTGGTGTATTGAAGACTTATAGGTTAAGGGACTAATGTGTTTATGAGTGTACACAGGTCTATAAGTCTATGAGGAGTTTGATATTCTGAGAGAAAGTTGACCCTAAAATGAAGTTCTTCAATGAAGACTTTGATATTCTCAAGACTTTCGAAGACTTTGAAAGTGAAGAAATTGGTGTGACCTTGAAGACTTGGTATTCATTTGAGGAACATGAAGCGTGAAGACTTTTGTTTTCGTTGTTTCGCTTTCTCTTTCTTGAGTCATAGGAAACACCGTCATCGTTAAAGGGGGTCGAGGAAATACTAAGGAAAAATTTTCATGTGATGCTCAACTCAAAATCCTACACCTACCAATCCCTTGAGTGAAGCCTTTGGAAATCTCATACAGCTCATCAATTTCTTGAAAGGATGAGACGAAGTTCTTCCGTGTTGAGGAATTTGTTCTGACTGAGGAGTTAGGAATTTGCCAAAGCGGATTGCCTACATAGTGAGGAACATGATAGCCCTGAGGAATTTGAGAGTCAAATTTCCGACCGTTGCTGTGATGCGCGCCAGCTGTCCCAAAATATCTTATCTACCTAACGGTCATATCATTGAAGGGCATTTATGTCTTATCATGTCGGGCTGCTCCCTAGGCTATAAATAGCCACCCCTACAACCACTAGTTAGTTGGCTGCTCCGAGAGAACTTGACACTTGTCATTTGAGAGCAACCCATCCTCCGAAGACTTTGAGTGAAAATCATCGAGTGAGGAAAAACCCAAAAACCAAACCCCTACAAACCCAAAGTGATTGAGCATCACTGAAGAGATTGATCCTGCATGGATCCGACGCTTGTTACCTTTGAAGACTGTGCTTCTTCCAGACGGTTAGGTGTCATGGTCTAGAGCATCCAAGAGGAATTGTGGATCGCCGAGTGACCAAGTCTATGATGGTTTGGAAGTCGCCTCAAGACTTACCACGAGTGATTGGACGAGGTCTGTGTGACCTTAGTTCAAGGAGAATACGGTGAGGACTTGGTGTCCTGAGCTGCGTGCTCAGCGACTGGGTGTCCGGGATTGTGTGTCCTCGAGTTTAAATATTCAGCCGCTCTAACCAGACGTACAACTGAGACAACAGTTGGAACTGGTCTACCAAATCATTGTCTTCACCAACCTAACTGGTTATATTTCCTCAACTCTTTCATTTCCTCATAACTATGTTGAGTGTTTGTTCATATCTGTGTTTGAAGACTTTGACTGAAGACTTTCTCAATTTCCTCAGTTCAATTTCTTCAGTTTGTTTGTCTTCATCTTGTGTTATCCTGTGTTTACGCTTTCTGTACTTGTTGATTGTCTTCATTTCATCATGATGACCATGCCCGCATTCTGTTATGCTTACTTCTGAGTACTTATTCCGCTGCAAGTAGTTCTTCACTTAGGACTTTCCTCACCGGAAAATTCCTCAATGAAGAATTCATAAAAATCGCCTATTCACCCCCCCCTCTAGTCGATATAACGCACTTTCAATTGGTATCAGAGCAAGGTACTCCCTTGTCCTGTGTGATTTTGGTTTAACCACCTGGAGTTTTAGTTATGTCGACCGCAGGTATGATCAAGGTCTCGGCTGGATGTCCTACCTTTGATGGGACGGACTACCTCTACTGGAAGAACAAGATGCGAATGCATCTTGAGGCAATTGACAATGATCTCTGGTATGTTGTGGAAAATGGTGTTCCCTCTGTCTCACCCTCACTGAACGCTGCCGATGTGAAGAGATTCAAGCAACTCGATTCTCAAGCGAAGAATATCATATGTGGCCATCTGAGCAAAGGACAGTATGGAAGAGTGAGTGCTTTGGAAACTGCTAAGCTCATCTGGGACAGGCTGTCCAAAGTAAATGAAGGAGTCTCAACTCAGCGTGACTCTCGAGTTGATGTTCTTCGAAATCTCTTCAACCGCTTCAAAAGACTCGACAATGAAAATGTTCAACAAACCTTCGATCGCCTCACTGACATCTCAAATGAGCTTCAAGCGCTTGGTGCCACTGACATCACCGACCATGAGGTGGTGAAGAAATTGTTGAGATCGCTTGATTCCTCATTTGATACTCGCACCGATGATACAAGAGCGTGCTGACTACAAGTCACTTGATCCAGTTGATATCCTCGAGAGGCTAAATACTCATGAGTTCCACTTCTTTCAAAAGAGAGATCTCTATGGTTCTAGCTATGGAAAATCACGTGCCTCAAGGCCAAGGCTGTATGCGAGTCGATTGTGAAGACTCGGTAGTAGCCTTGGAGATCCTCAAGAATTGAGCCAGGAGCTAGCATTGCTCGTGAAGAAATACCAGAAGTTCTCAAGACGTGGTCGATTTGGAAAATCCTCAAGGAGCAGTGATTCCTCATCCAGTGACTATAAGAGAAGGCTATGCCACAAATGCAAGAAACCTGGTCACTACATTCAAGATTGTCCTCAGTGGGAAAAGGAATTAAAGAAGAAGAAATACAAGGACTACAGTTCTGATGACGCTAAGAAGAAGAAGAAATTTTCGAAATCTTCATCATCAAAATCCTCAAAGTCTTCATCTCACAAGAAGAGCAGCTCCAAGAAGGCTCGGGCATTCATTGGCAAGGAAATGGACTCCGAAGCTGAATCTGAGGAACATGAGAAAGAGGAGGCATCAGAAGAGTCCGAGTCTGGTGTGGCGAGTCTGGCTCTCGCTACTACATTCGTCAGCAAGTCCATCTTCAACTCTGAAGAAAATGACCTCACCAACAAAGCTGATGAAGATAGTGATGACTACGCTCCCACCTATTGCTTCATGGCAAAGGGTGCAAAGGTACTCAAATATACCTCCTCTGAATCTAGTGAAAATGAATCTGATGAAGATCTCAAGCCCAGCTACTCTAAACTTGCTAAGATTGCTGTAAAACAACAAAGGGCTTTTGAAAAGGTTCAAAACATGCTAGATAAAAGTGATGATATGTTGGGTGAAGAAATGGATCGCACTAAGGCCCTGACTGAAAATCTTCAGAGACTTCAGTCTAGGTTTGACAGCCTTCAAGGTCATCATAACACTCTCTTGTCTGATCATGAGAAACTTTCTTATGAATTTCTTCAAAGAAAGCAAGATCTTGAGAAGCTAAGAGTGAGTTATGAAGATCTTCAGAAGGAGCGTGATTCATTACTTGCTCAACAAATCAGCGCTTCTCAGGAAGAATTTGTTCCTCCCTGCTTAAAGTTGATCCATCTAACTTATCTGGCTTTACATGTGAATCTCCTCATTCTTCTGATGAGTCATTTGACTCCAACTATAAACTGTTCAAAAATCAGAATGGTGAAGTATTTGCTAGATATGTTGGCACTAACTGCAGGAACGGTTCTCCTATGAAGAAAATCTGGGTTCCCAAGAAGTGCCTTGAAAGTCTTCAGGTGAATGTCCTCATGACACCATCTGTGAAGAATAGGAACCCCAGATCAAACTCTTCATATGGACCAAATTCTTCATATGGATCCAAGTCCTCATACGGACCAAAGTCCTCACGTGGATCAAATTCCTCAAAAGGATCAAAGTCCTCATATGATTATCATCGTGCTAACAACTTTGTTTCGCAGGGTAGAGCTAAGGGCTATGAATATGTGCATTATTCTTCAAACCAATATGTTCATAAGTCCACGAAGAATTTCTCTGCTTATTCATATGCTTACCCTAACCCCTCTTATGTGAAACGAAATGGATTGGCTTCTATGCCACCATTCTCATATGGAGCTCGCAGAGTGATGAACTCTTTGCCACCCCTTCAGATGTGGGTGGTGAAGAAAAAGAACTAATTTCCTCTGCAGGGTTAGGTCTCCAGACGTGCTTTAACGTCTGAAGAATTTGCTGGGGACCTGACAACAATGCCTGAAAGGACGCAGGCTAATCATGATGAAATTAACTTTCATTTCACACATCCTCATACTGCTATATCTGTTTTACTGCTTGATGAAATTCATATGATGTAATTGATATCATATTCTTCACTGATGAAGTATATGAGATCGTAAGTTGCACTAATTCATCTGCAGGATGATCAACCCAAAGCCAATGAGTGGGTCCTCGATAGTGGATGTACAAATCACATGACTGGTGACAAGAATCTATTGATGGATGCTCCTTTATCACCGTCACATCTGAAGCATATCATCTTTGCTGACAAAGGCAAAAGTCAGTCTTCGAAGGCTTTTGGAGAGGAGACTTGTATATTGTTGATTTCTCTACAGGACCACAACCAGTCGTGTGTCTACTTGCAAAAGCTTCAGAAGGCTGGCTATGGCATCGACGACTTGGTCACACATACATGAGGAATTTGCACACGCTTGCGAAGAAGAAGCATGTCATTGGCATTGAGAATGTCAAATTCCTCAAGGATCACTTGTGTGGAGCCTGTGAAGCTGGAAAAATGACCAAGGCCAAGCATCCAGTGAAGACTATCATGACCACTACTCGTCCATTTGAATTGCTTCACATGGACCTCTTTGGTCCTAATCATTACTCAGCAGTCACTAATGATGCATCTCTTTATGGCTTTGTTATTGTTGATGATTACTCTCGTTACACATGGGTACACATTGTCACTTACAAACATGAAGTGCAGGAAGTCTTCAAACGATTTTCCTCGAGGGCTTCAACCAACTTTGGTGTGAAGATCAGGCACATCAGGAGTGACAATGGAACTGAGTTCAAGAATTCTGGTCTTGATGACTATCTTGATGAACTTGGTATTACTCATGAGTTATCTGCTCCCTACACTCCTCAGCAAAATGGCGTCGTGGAGCCCAAGAACAGAACTCTTGTTGAGAACTTGAGATGGCTCGCACTATGCTTGATGAATACAAAACGCCTCGTCATTTTTGGATTGATGCAATTGATACCGCGTGCCACATCATCAACAGAGTATATCTTCACAAATTCTTCAAGAAGACTGCCTATGAACTCCTCACTGACAAGAAACCCAATGTGAGTTATTTCAAAGTCTTCGGTGCTAAATGCTGGATTAGAGATCCTCATCACAATGCTAAATTTGCACTGAAAGCACATGAAGGTTTTATGCTTGGTTACGGAAGGACTCGACACCTACAGAGTCTTCAACATCGCTCTTCACAAGATTGTTGAAGCTGTAGATGTGCGGTTCGATGAAACTAATGGATCGCAAAGAGAGCACCTACCTTCGTGATAGATGAACCAGCACCGAGGAATCTATCAAATTCAAGGCAACCGAGGATGTCATTCCATCAAGAATCTGCTGAAGAATTCATTCCTGTACACGAAGAACGCCGAGTGATGCACTCAAGATAATGTGAAGAAAATGGTGTGAAGAAAATGCTGATCAAATTCCTCGACGACAACCAACTCATCCTCGCGTTGCAAAAAGAAGTGCAAGTTGAAAAGATCATCGATGACATTGAAGCACCGGGTCCTCTCCCACTCAAAAGCTTCACACTTATCTAACTTTTGTGGGCACTATGCTTTTGTCTCTATCACAGGGCCCACTAAGGTAGATGAAGCATTTCGGAGCCCGAGTGGATTCAGGCCATGCAAGAAGAATTACATCATTCGAGCTCAACAACGTCAGGAACTGGTCAAACGTCCAGATCCTTGCAAGCATAATATCATTGGCACAAAGTGGATCTACCGCAACAAGCAAGATTAAAATGGCCTTGTGGTGAGGAATAAGGCACGACTTGTAGCTCAAGGCTACACACAGGTTGAAGGAATTGATTTTGATGAAACTTTTGCACCTGTTGCTAGACTTGAGGCTATTCGCATATTACTTGCTTATGCTAACCATCATAATATCACTTTATATCAAATGGATGTAAAAAGTGCATTCCTCAATGGTAAGCTTGAGGAAGAAGTATATGTTGCTCAACCCCCAGGTTTTGAAGATCCAAAGAATCCCGACAAAGTCTTCAAACTCAACAAGACCCTCTATGGCCTCAAACAGGCCCCATGGGTGTGGTATGATACTTTGAAGGAATTCTTCGTGAAGAATGGCTTCACACCGGTTCACTCGATCCTACACTCTTTACTAAATCATATGATGGTGAACTGTTTGTGTGCCAAATATACGTTGATGATATTATCTTTGGCTGTACTGACCAACGTTATAGTGATGAATTTGCCTATATGATGAGTGAAGAATATCAAATGTCTATGATGGGAGAATTGAAATTCTTCTTAGGTCTTCAAATTAAATCAACAACACAATGTCATATTCATATCTCAGAGAAATACCTCAAAGATGTCCTGAAGAAATTCAGCATGCAAGATTGCAAAGGCGTCAAAATTCCTATGCCCACAAATGGCCATCTATGCAATCGATGAAAATGGTATTGACTTTGATCGGAAGGTATACCGCCCATGATTGGTTCTTTATTGTACTTATGTGCATCTAGGCCAGATATAATGCTTAGTGTTTGCATGTGTGCCCGATTTCAAGCTACACCAAGGAATCACACCATAAGGTGTGAAGCATATTCTTCGATATCTAGCTCACACACCAACACTAGGATTATGGTACCCCAAGGGCTCTACTTTTGATCTCATTGGATATTCTGACTCTGACTAAGCTGGTGATCGTGTGGACCGCAAGTCAACATCTGGTACTTGTCATTTCCTTGGACGATCCTTGGTCTGTTGGTCCTCGAAGAAACAAAACTGCGTATCACTGTCCACTGCAGAAGCTGAGTACACTGCTGTTGGTTCTTGTTGTGCTCAATTGCTGCGGATGAAGCAAACTCTCAAGGACTACGACATCAACGTGAAGAATGTGCCTCTCTACTGTGACAATGAGAGTGCCATCAAGATTGCTCACAACCCAGTTCAGCACTCGAAGACAAAGCACATTCAGATTCGTCATCATTTTCTTCATGATCATGTGTTGAAGGCGACATCTCCATCGAGCATGTGAAGATCAAGAACAGCTAGCCGATATCTTCACAAAGCCCTTGGATGAGCAGAGATTTAGCAAGTTGCGGTGTGAGCTAAATATCTTAGAATCTTGAATGTTCTTTAAAAGGACACACATCCCGACACTTATGCAAAATTGATGACTTAGATGTGCAACACATGAAGAAAAGCGTTTTCTTCAATCAATGAAGAATAACCCTCTAAGTGTGAAGAAATTAATGAAGAATTTGATTCTCGTAACCCCACGACAATTGTACGCGGTGTCTGAAATCATCATTCTTATCTGATGGGTCACGCCACCACCAAAGTTGAAAATCTTCAATTTGAGTTTTCCTCGCTTTTGAAATTCTTGATTTTTCAAATTCTTCAACTTTGCAAAATCTTCACTGTTTCCGTCATTTTTCTTCATTGCTATCTATATATATATATGGGTTTATGTCCTCTACAACATTCACTTATGGCTATTTCTTCAAGTTGCTTTTTCTGCTAAGTGAATGTGATCGGACCCTTCCCCCTCTATGCTATACTCAACCCAATCTATTCACAAATTCTTCATGTGCGTTCTATTTGAAACTCGCTCAAAATCTTCTTTGTGTCCTTGTCACCAAGAAATTGCGAACGGAACTTTTAACTTATCTTATCAAAATTTTCGGGTTTGCCGCTCAAACCGTTCCGCTTCGTACGTTAGACTTATCTATTCACCCACAATCTAACACAATCTCCACTTTTCAGTACGTGGGTGACACATGTCAAGCGAATGAGAAGGGTCAGGGGCACGTTCGTCCAAAATCTTCGGGCGAATAGTTTTTTACCGTGGCTATATATACCCCCTCTCCCCTTCCTCACTTCCTTTACTCTTTCGACCGCTCTCTCTCTCGCCGAGCTTCTCAAACCCTAGCGCCGCCTTACTCCATCGTCGCCGGTGAGGAAGAGCTTCATCGCTCGACCTCGTCGTTGTCGTACTCACGCCGATCATGAAATCTTCACTCCGCCGCCGCCAGATGTCTTCCTCCGCCAAGTTAGGGCGTGGGAGATCTGAATCGACGAACTTCTAATCTACACTTCCCAGTTCATCGTGTTCTTGATTCGGGTAATTAAAAGTTACTTTTATTACTCGCTTTGATTCTCAAACCTTCCTGAAAATCTTCAAAGGTGTTTATTCTTCAAATCTTCACACATATGAACACCTCAAACGTAATATGCTCTTGATTCGTTTCTCTAAGCATCATTTTTCTTCAAGATTCCTCAATTGTGTGGATCCTCGATCTATACAACTCTGGAACCTAAGACAAAGATCGCTTAGTGAAATTCTTCAAGGCTCATCTGGTCAAATTCCTCAAACTTATTCTTTTGAAAACCTTCGAGAACGCATATGACCTCTCCAAATTCCTCGCAACTATACTCTGTTCACAGGTACTCATGTCCACTGCTGAATCACTAGGTTCTCATCAACTTAACTCATTTGCAGCGTTCCTTGAAGAAAAGTTGCATACTTCTTCAGAGAATTCGATTGTTCAAATTCCTCAGCTCAAAAATATGGCAGAAGGAAAGAAGCCACAGAAAGGAGGAAAGAGGCCTGAGGTCATGACTGCTTTCGAGATACCTGAGGAAATATACACTGACTATTGCACACCTGATGAAGCCAAGTTTGGCAAGGAAAACAAAAATCAGCGCAAGGCATTCAGAGGATTGAAAGGATATGGGCAAGGGAATGGAGGGAGTACAGGTATGTTACTCCAAAGTATATGAAGAAATTCGCTCTTAATCCTCCATGCCCAAGAGCTCCATTGGCACGGCCAAGAAGCTGACCCCACCCAACATCAAACATGGTGAGGACTTTCTGAAGAATGGGCCAAGCGCCAAGCCAAGTTGGCAAGACAAACCAAAGAAGCGCAGTGAGGAAATTCAATGAAGACTCACATCGCTGCTGCCACCGAGGCCCTGCTCAGCCCAGAAAATCACCGCAAAGAAGCCAACGCACAAGCCAAGTGCTTCACCAACAGTGCCCTCACGGCCAAAATCCTCAGCAATGCCCTCACGGCCAGAATCTTCAATGCCCTCACGGCCAGTTCCTTATGCTGCTCCTGCTCTTCCCAAACCCTCAGCTCCTACAAAGTCCTAAGCAGCTCCTCCAAAGTCCTCAGCGCCTGTGCATCTGGCCACGTGCCAAAGGACTGCAGGCATCTCTATTGCCTCTGGTGTCTCAACAAGTTCCTCAGCTGCACCAAATTCTTCATCAGGCCTCACTCTGCTGAAGAAAAAGGCAACTGCTGGACGAGGTCCTCGGCCAAGTCCGAAAAAGAAACAGGTCGCCTTCCAAGTGCCATCTGATGATGAAGCTGATGATGATGAACTTGCAGAAATCATCAGAGACCGACAAGAAAGGGCCGCTAGAGCCAAAGGCACACCTGTGCCACTGCTTTTGGATCCAAGGGCAATCCTCGAGTCCATTGATCTCTGGCACAAGGATCCAGAGACACCTATGCCTGATTTTCATTTGACTCCTGGACAAAGTCACATGCTGACCCATTTCATCTCTGAAGAGAAATGGAAATTTGAGAAGGTTAGGCAGATCAAGAAAGCTCAATTCAGGAAAGAGAAGTTCCTGAAGAAAAACGTTGTCAGAATGAAAACTGAGGAACTCCTCAAGATCCAGTCTGAAATCAAAGCCCTTAGTGATAACTTTGATGCCTATTATGTTGATTGGCAAGGAGCCAAAGTCAGATTTGTTAATCTGACAAAGAAGTTCACAAATGTTGCAGCCCCAACTCAACAAGAAATTCCTCATGCTGGAGCCTCTGCTCAGCCTCCTCGAAGAACATGCCAAGATCATTGATGATTTTCAGCCCGTCAAGACAATGCTAGTTCCAGGCTGATGACTCCATTCCACCACCAAGAAATTGCTGTGGCATCCACTAGTGGTGCGCTCAAGAAATCAAGAAGTCAGGCAATCAGCTGGGCCATACCGAGGAAATTCAAACAGATTCCTCAGCTCCTCCGGCGCCTACACCAACTCCAATCCTTCCATCTGCATCAGATGTGAAGAAGACCAAGGCTGCAAAGCGAGCTGCAGTGAAGAAAAGGAAAGCATCAGCTGCTTCAAATTCTTCAGCCCCGAAGAAAATGAAGCCTATGACAAGCTCTTTTGAAAATACAATCGATGTTGTTCTGAAAGCACAAGTGCTCCCTAGGTGGCTTTGGTAATTAATGACAACATATCTCTTGTTGGACTAACACTTTTATATAGTATGTTTCAGATAAGTTCAACAATGGAGTGGCATGGACTAAAGGATGTGGGAACTCCTTCAAGATGCTAAGGACAAAGTATTGGCTCAAGCTTCAAGCTCAAGACTCTTCATTTTACATTTTAGTGATCCAAGATCACATTGAGTATATAGGAAAAGCCAATACTATCAAGGAGGGATGAGGTGTTGCTTAATGAGCCTCTTGCTTCAAAGTTCTTAGTGATATGCTCCAAATACCCTCAACTACTTTCCCACTTCCACACATTTGTCCTAAACCTAAAGTCAAACTCGGCCCCACTGATTCTTTCTATCCGGCGCCATCGAGTTTGGATGTCTTAGCCATTGCCACAAACCCTAGGCAAATCGGTCTCACCGATAGGGATCTCGGTCTCACCTAGATGGGATTGTAATCTCTGTGTGTATGTCCATTATCAAAATCGGTCTCACCGAGTTTGAGCAATCGGTACTACCGAGATTACAATGCAAACTCTATGGTTAACTTATTATCAAAATCAGTCCCACCGAGTTTGATAATCGGTCACACCGAGTTTGCCTGACAAACTCTCTAGAAAGCTTATTAACAAAATTGGTCCCACCGAGTTTGTGTAATCGGTCTTACCGAGATTACGTTATGCCCTAACCCTAACCGAATCGGTCCCACCGAGTTGCATTCCGGTCCCACCGAAAACCCTAGCGGTCACATTATTTGCTAAATCGGTCTGACCGAGTTTAACGATTCGGTCCCATCGAGTTTGGTAGATTGTGTGTAATGGTTAGATTTTGTGTGGAGGCTATATATACCCCTCCACCTCCTCTTCATTCGTGAAGAGAGCCATCAGACTGAACCTACACTTCCAGCATCCTATTTCTGAGAGAGAACTACCTACTCATGTGTTGAGGCCAAGATATTCCATTCCTACCATATGAATCTTGATCTCTAGCCTTCCCAAAGTTGCTTTCCACTCAAACCCTCTTTCCACCAGATCCAAATCCTATGAGAGAGAGTTGAGTGTTGGGGAGACTATCATTTGAAGCACAAGAGCAAGGAGTTCATCATCAACGCACCATTTGTTACTTCTTGGAGAGTGGTGTCTCCTAGATTGGCTAGGTGTCACTTGGGAGCCTCCGACAAGATTGTGGAGTTGAACCAAGGAGTTTGTAAGGGCAAGGAGATCGCCTACTTCGTGAAGATCTACCGCTAGTGAGGCAAGTCCTTCGTGGGTGACGGCCATGGTGGGATAGACAAGGTTGCTTCTTCGTGGACCCTTCGTGGGTGGAGCCTCCGTGGACTCGCGCAACTGCTACCCTTCGTGGGTTGAAGTCTCCATCAACGTGGATGTACGATAGCACCACCTATCGGAACCACGCCAAAAACATCCGTGTCTCCAAATTGCATTTGAATCCTCCAATCCCTTCCCTTTACATTCTTGCAAGTTGCGTGCTTTATTTTCCGCTGCTCATATACTCTTTGCATGCTTGCTTGCTATATGTTGTGAATGTTAAACTTGTGCTTAAACTCCACTCAAACTTTAAAGAAACTTAAAAACTGCAACTTTGGTACTTAGTGTCTAATCACCCCCCTCTAGACACCTCTTCTCAAGGTCCTACAAGTGGTATCGAGCATTGGTCTCCATTGCCTTGGTTTAATCACCATTGGAGGAAGATGGATGAGTCTACTTTGGGGAGTCTTAGACATAGAGTGCCTATTCTTGATGGAGAGTATTTTAGTGAGTGGAAAAATTAGATGCTTGTTATTTTCAATCAATATCATTTTAACAAGTACATTGCTAGCCCTTGTGCACCTTATGTTGATCCTATGCATCCAACCCATGATGAGTCAATTGACATGATTAGGAATCTTAGAACTGTTAATCTTATCACTAGAGGATTGCCTAGAAACTTGATTGGATGTTTGCCTACTTTTAAGTGTGCCTACACCATATGGAAATTTCTTGAGGAACGATTTCCAGATTATTCCTTGAAATATCTAGATGAAATTCTCCATAGGTCTATTGCTTTGAGCAAAATGAATACTAGTGATTCTATGTTTGGTGATCGTCTATTTGAGCTTACAAACCTTATGCGTGCCAAAGGAAATATTGGTATTATTAGTGACATTATTTCCGGAGCTATAAGAATTCATAGACAAGATTATTGTCAAACTCATTCTAATGAATCACCCTCTCTAGGATTTGATCCACCACATGACGATGTTGAACATGGATACTATGATGAGGATGAGGATAGTGACTTCGATCTTGATGATGCAATGAGACATTTTGGTCTTATGGCAAATCTTCAGGGATATATGTCAGGAGGAAAGGAATGGGTTCTTGATAGTGGATGTACCGATCACATGACTGGAGATAAAGACATGTTTCGTGAGCTTGCTGATAATGATAGTCCTCGAAAGTATGTCACTTTCGGTGACAACTCAAAGGGTAAGGTGGTTGGCCTCGGTAAGGTGGCCATATCACATGATAGCTCCATACAAAATGTTATGCTCGTTGAATCTCTTGGTTACAACTTACTTTCAAGATCTAGACTTGCTGATCTCGGTTTCAATGTTCTATTTATCAAGTAGATTGCCAAGTGTTCCGTCGAGATAATCATAAAATGGTCTTTTGGTGTGTGTAGAGGTGATCTATACATTGTTGATTTCACTAAAAGGCTCAACCTAAAACTTGCTTCATTGCTAAATCCTCAAAAGGCTGGTTATGGCATAGACGATTAGGTCATGTTGGTATGCTAAACCTTGACAAGCTTATTAAGGGAATCATATCCTTGGAGTTAATGATGTCATATTTGATAAGGATAGACTTTGCAGTGCTTGTCAAGCAGGTAAACAGGTTGGAGGAAGGCATCCCGTGAAGAACATCATGACCACGAAGAGGCCACTCGATCTACTTCACATGGATCTCTTTGGTCCCAACTCTTACAAGAGTCTCGGTGGAAATTCTTTTGATCTAGTTATAGTTGATGATTTTTCCAGATTTACGTGGGTGTTCTTTCTCGATGATAAATCGCAGGTCCAAAAGATCTTCAAAAACTTCGTTAGGAAGGCCCAAAACCAATTTGAAGTGAAGATCAAGAAGGTTCGCAGCGACAACGAAACGGGGTTCAAGAACGCAAATGTGGACACCTTTCTTGACGAAGAAGGGATTTCACACGAGTTCTCGGCTACGTACACACCTCAACAAAATGGAGTAGTTGAGAGGAAGAACCGGACGCTCATCGAAATGGCGAGAACGATGCTTGATGAGTACAAGACGCCGAAGCACTTTTGGGAAGAAGCGGTTGAAACAGCTTGTCATGCAACAAATCGCTTGTATCTTCACAAGCTACTCGGCAAGGCGGGCACGAGCTACTCACCGTAACAAACCCCAAGTTGGATACTTTCGAGTATTCGCTCAAAGTGCTACATTCTTGATAAGCATCGTCGTTCTAAATTTGCTCCTAAGTCTCATGAAGGTTTCCTACTAGGTTATGGCTCAAACTCTCACACTTACCGTGTCTACAACAATTTCACCCGAAAGGTTGAAGAGACGGTAGATGCGAAGTTAGATGAATCTAACGGCTCGCAAGTAGAGCAATAGCCAATTGATGTAGGAGACAAAGATCCTTCAGAAGCAATCCAAGACTTGTCTATTGGCAAGGTCCGTCCAACGGAGGTGAAGGAGAGTACCTCGTCCATCCAAGTGGAAGCTTCTACTTCACAACAAGGTGAACCAAGAGTTGATACGGAAGCATCCACAAGTGGGACACACCAAGATGAAGAAAATGAGGAAGTGCATCAAGATGAACGTCAACAACCTCCTTCTCCACCACGACAAGAGAACGACAACGCCAACAATGAAGAAGGCCAAGAAGAAGAACAAGATGAAGAAGATGTTCAACGAAGACCCAAGCAAAAGCTTTCACGAGTTCGAGCAAGAATTGCTAAAGACCATCCCGTCGAGCAAATCTACAATGATATTCAAACCGGGAGAATCACTCGCTCTAAAACTCGTTTAGCTAACTTTTGTGAAAACTATTCTTTCATCTCTAGCATTGAACCTATGAAGGTCGAAGAAGCATTGGAAGATCCGGATTGGATAAATGCTATGCATGAAGAGCTACACAACTTTGAGAGGAACCAAGTTTGGACATTGGTTGAGAAGCCCGACAACAACCACAACATCATCAGAACCAAATGGGTGTTTCGCAACAAGCAAGATGAAGATGGACAACTAGTCTGCAACAAAGCATGTCTCGTCGCCCAAGGCTACACACAAGTCGAAGGTATGGACTATGGTGAGACTTACGCCCCCGTTGCTAGACTTGAGTCCATTTGCATCTTACTTGCCTATGCTAATCACCATGATATCACCTTGTACCAAATGGACATTAAAAGTGCTTTTCTAAATGGAGAAATAGAGGAGGAAGTTTATGTTAAACAACCTCCCGGCTTTGTCAATCCTAAGAAACCCAATCATGTTTACAAACTTCAGAAAGCTCTTTATGGACTTAAACAAGCTCCTAGAGCATGGTATAAATGCTTGACCAAGTTCCTTATTGAAAAAGGCTTTGAAATTGGGAAAATTGATTCTACTCTTTTTACTAAAAGGGTTAATGGTGAACTCTTTGTGTGCCAAATTTATGTTGATGATATTATATTTGGTTCAACTAACCCTCATTTTAGTGAAAAGTTTGGGAAGCTAATGTCGGAGAAGTTTGAGATGTCTATGATGAGTGAACTCAAATTCTTTCTTGGTTTGCAAATCAAGCAAACTAAGGAAGGTACTTTTGTCTCGCAAACAAAGTACACCAAGGACTTATTCAAGAAGTTCAATATGCAAGAATGCAAAGGTATGACTACACCCATGCCTACAAGTGGACATCTTGACTTAACCAAAGATGGTGAACCGTTGATCAAAAGGTTTATCGCTCTATGATTGGTTCATTGTTATATCTATGTGCTTCACGTCCCGATATTATGCTAAGTGTGTGCATGTGTGCACGATATCAAGCTGCCCTAAAGAATGTCATCTTAAGGCCGTGAAAAGGATAGTGAGATACTTAATCCATACACCAAATTTTGGCATTTGGTATCCTAAGAGGGCCTCTTTCGATCTTGTTGGCTATTCCGACTCGGACTATGCGGAGACAAGGTTGATAGAAAGTCCACTTCGGTACTTGTCAATTTCTTGGTAGATCTCTTGTGTCTTGGTCCTCCAAGAAACAAAACTCAGTATCCTTATCCACCGCAAGCTGAATATATTGCCGTTGGTTCATGTTGTGCTCAATTACTTTGGATGACCCAAACTCTTAAAGATTATGGGATATATGTGAGACATGTTCCATTGCTTTGTGATAATGAAAGTGCTATCAAAATTGGTCATAATCCTGTGCAACATTCTCGAACTAAGCATATTGAAGTTCGTCATCATTTCATTCGAGATCATGTTGCTAAGGGTGACATTGATCTTAAGCATGTTCGCACCGAAAAGCAATTAGCGGATATATTCACTAAACCTCTTGATGAGAAAGTGTTTTGCAGGTTAAGAGGAGAATTGAACATCATTGATGCTTCAAACTTGGAGTAGAAACTCCATTGGATACATGCAAGACATGAGCTTATGACTAATCCTTGATATTTCTCTTATGATGAAAAACTTATGTCTTGGATATATTTGTATCTTGCATGTTATCTAACCCATGTAGGTACTTGGTTGAATCAAATTCCATGAGGTTGAAACCTACTCATATCTTGAGCAATCTCTACATCACCAAGTCTCTACACAAGGTGGTTGAAGACAAGGAAGCACGAAACCATTCAAACATATCCTTTGACAAATTCTATGTTGAGTTTCATGATTGTCATTTTTGATATACAAGTGCTCTTCCTTGCAAGAACTAACCCATGTAGGTAGATGGACTCAAATTCCAAGTGGTGCTCCAAATTCTTGATGAGCTACATCAACCTTGAGCAACCCACGCAAGTTCAACTACATGGACAACACCACCAACCAAGGTATGTTATTCCATCTTAGAGAAGCTTTACTCCGAGTCATGAGTTAAAGCAACTCGACAAGATGTGATTACATCAAGATGCTTAAACGAAAAATGGCAACCCCATTTTGAGCTTAAACGATGAGTACGGCCTATGATCAAGTGATCTCACTTGACTCTTAAGTCAATATACTCTAACATAGGTGACTTTGTCGCCGACCATCTCTAGATGAAGTTCTCCTGTGTTCTTTTCTGAGTTTTTGCATTTGTCTCATGCATTTGTGTTTCCCTTTCAAAAAAACTTCATCTAGATTTCTTTCTGCTTTTCTCTGCATTTTCTGCATCTAATTCCTTGCATATCTTTCAGTTAATTCCTTGCAAATCTTTGTGAGATCTTACTAGTCTAGTGAGCTGAGGTGACAAGTGTTCTCTCAGCGATGGACTCGGTTACACCAATTTTTTATTTTCGGTCCAACCGAATCTTTTCAGTACGACCGAAGCATAACACTCGGTGCCACCGATTTCACCACAGGAAAAACAGTTTGCCACTTATTCTGTGTTTTGTCTGTTCCAGCTCCACTCAGTGAATCTTGTCCTCTACAAGCATCACATTTTCATCATTGCTTTGTTCTGTGTCTCAAGGACCAAACCCATTCGACAGACTCGTAAGACCCTTCTTGGAAATTGATGTCAAAGGGGAGAGAAAGAACATCAAGCTTATCATTTGGAGAGAGAGAGAGAGCATCAAAACTTATCGCCTTTCTTCTTAAGGAGAGAGAGACCTTCTAAGGAGAGAGAGACCTTCTAGGGGAGAGACCTCAAAAGACGAGAGAGATCTCTGTGGGGAGAGGATACTTAAGTAGAAAGTATTTCTCAAGGATCCCAGATGCTTGGTGTTCAAGAGGAGAGATGTCCACATGTCTTCTTGAGGGGAGAGACATGTTCATATGATATGTTGTGCTCATTTTGCATTAGCATACATTAGCTCTGAACTTTAGCTCGATCATCATTCATATCTTTCAGCTCTGTTTTCCTTCACTCGATTTTCTGTTTCCTATCTTCTCCCAAGATCCCATGTTAGATTCAGGGGAGCAAGACATCTAAGGAAAGATATCATTTAAATTCATTGCATAGCTTTACTCTTGGGGACATGTCTAATCCAATGTGGTACTCAGTACTCACTCTCTACATGTCATCCCAGTCTTGGTATTCTTGTGGTTTCTTCTGTTTGCTCTGGCTAGTAGATGCATCTGTGTTATCTAACCTTGTTTACGCAGGTTCATTCCATCCTTAGCCAACTCAAGACTACAAGGTAAGTATATGCATCAATATCATGTGTATGAGGAATTCTTGCAGATGTACATACTGTTTGCAAGAAAGACTCATGGGCATGAAGGTATTCTCTTTAATAATTTTTGCTCTGATGCATATAGCCAAGATATATGTAACACATTGCCTGCTCTATCATGGTTATGCTATCACATGCTTCTATATTTCATATTCACATGATTGCATACATGTAGGGGGAGCCTATGCTTGTTACATGTCTTTCCAAAGCTTTACTTGCTATTCTTTATATCTTTATCTAAAGCTTTGATGTATGTTGCCATCAATTACCAAAAAGGGCGAGATTGAAAGCACAAGTGCTCCCTAGGTGGTTTTGGTAATTAATGACAACATATCTCTTGTTGGACTAACACTTTTATCTAGTATGTTTCAGATAAGTTCAACAATGGAGTGGCATGGACTAAAGGATGTGGGAACTCCTTCAAGATGCTAAGGACAAAGGATTGGCTCAAGCTTCAAGCTCAAGACTCTTCATTTTACATTTTAGTGATCCAAGATCACATTGAGTCTATAGAAAAAGCCAATACTATCAAGGAGGGACGAGGTGTTGCTTAATGAGCCTCTTGCTTCAAAGTGCTTAGTGATATGCTCCAAATACCCTCAACTACTTTCCCACTTCCACACAGTTGTCCTAAACCTAAAGTCAAACTCGGCCCCACTGATTCTTTCTATCCGGCGCCACCGAATTTGGATGTCTTAGCCATTGCCACAAACCCTAGGCAAATCGGTCTCACCGATAGGGATCTCGGTCTCACCGAGATGGGATTGTAATCTCTCTGTGTATGTCCATTATCAAAATAGGTCTCACCGAGTTTGAGCAATCGGTACTACCGAGATTACAATGCAAACTCTCTGGTTAACTTATTATCAAAATCGGTCCCACCGAGTTTGATAATCGGTCAAACCGAGTTTGCCTGACCAACTCTCTGGAAAGCTTATTACCAAAATCGGTCCCACCGAGTTTGTGTAATCGGTCTTACCGAGATTACGTTATGCCCTAACCCTAACCGAATCGGTCCCACCGAGTTGCATTCCGGTCCCACCGAAAACCCTAACAGTCACATTATTTGCTAAATTGGTCCGACCGAGTTTAACGATTCGGTCCCACCGAGTTTGGTAGATTGTGTGTAATGGTTAGATTTTGTGTGGAGGCTATATATACCCTCCACCTCCTCTTCATTCGTGAAGAGAGCCATCGACTGAACCTACACTTCCAAAGATCCTATTTCGAGAGAGAACTACCTACTCATGTGTTGAGGCCAAGATATTCCATTCCTACCATATGAATCTTGATCTCTAGCCTTCCCCTGTTGCTTTCCACTCAAACCCTCTTTCCACCAGATCCAAATCCTATGAGAGAGAGTTGAGTGTTGGGGAGACTATCATTTGAAGCACAAGAGCAAGGAGTTCATCATCAACGCACCATTTGTTACTTCTTGGAGAGTGGCGTCTCCTAGATTGGCTAGGCGTCACTTGGGAGCCTCCGACAAGATTGTGGAGTTGAACCATGGAGTTTGTAAGGGCAAGGAGATCGCCTACTTCGTGAAGATCTACCGCTAGTGAGGCAAGTCCTTCGTGGGCGACGGCCATGGTGGGATAGACAAGGTTGCTTCTTCGTGGACCCTTCGTGGGTGAAGCCCTCCGTGGACTCGCATAGAACTGCTACCCTTCGTGGGTTGAAGTCTCCATCAACGTGGATGTACGATAGCACCACCTATCGGAACCATGCCAAAACATCCGTGTTCCAAATTGCGTTTGAATCCTCCAATCCTTCCTTTACATTCTTGCAAGTTGCGTGCTTTATTTTCCGCTGCTCATATACTCTTTGCATGCTTGCTTGCTATATGTTGTGAATGTTAAACTTGTGCTTAAACTCCACTCAAACTTTAAAGAAACTTAAAAACTGCAACTTTGGTACTTAGTGTCTAATCACCCCCCTCTAGACACCTCTTCTCAAGGTCCTACATGTTCCAATTTCCTCCATTCCATCAAACGACCTTGTTCCTTTTGGTGAAGAGTATGAGATCCCAAGCGGATCTGATGAAGAAAATCATTCTGCTGCTTCGTCAGAACAGATTGATGAAGAAATTGAAGTGGATACAATCCCTTCAACACCAATCATTTCCTCGTCTATGCCTCAGTTCACAGCTGAAGAGGCTAGTGTTGAGGAAATTGAAGACGAAGACGTGGATATGGGATGCACAACACCTATGATGAATGATGACTTTTGGGAAAGTCAGCATCCCAATTCTCCACTCTTCACCCCAATCCAACAAATTCCTCAGTCCCCCGCACTAACGGTTCAAATGGGCTCAAGAAACTCATCCCAACTCATCCGTGCATGAAGAAATACCAGCCACTAGTGCTGAAGAACCTGTTGCTGCAGATCCTATGAACACGCAGACTACATATGAAGAGGAACATGAAAATCCTCAGCCTGAAGAACCTGAGATTGTGATTCCTGAGGTCGTGATGCAACTCACTGACACTCCACTGCCAAAGCCAAAGAATCCGTTCTCAACAAAGCAAAATTTCAAGGCTGAAGATTTCTTCGGCGAGCATGTATTCTTCACTGACTACAACCCATATGACTCTACTTGCATAAGGAAGAGGCGTTTCTGGACTGCTAGTCAAGCCAACTTCTATTCCTCTGTGCTATTCAACAAAGAAAAAGCCTTCGATCATGCACATATTCCTCATGTGGACATGGAATCACCGCCAAAGCTTGAGCAGGTCCTCGTTGTTCTTCTTGATGCAGGATTGCTAAATTTCTGCACTGACATCTGTGATTGGAATGAAGAACTCATTCTTCAATTCTATGCGACGCTGCACGTCACTGGAGACTCAAGATGTGAACTCATGGGTACTTGGACTGGATGATGAAAATACTCACTACAAGGCACCAAAGAATCGAATTGCTTCGTGCCCTCCCACTCGATCCTCCCTTGATGGTGCTCGTTGCATCTACAACGAACCTGAGCTTTCAAATCATTACATGCAAGTGTTGATGAAGCCTTTGAAGCTGTGGCAGGCACCTCGAACCAAAATTCTTCGTCAAGGAATTATCAGTATGTGCCTCGGACTGTCTATCGATTCGACGAAGACAATGAGTCCCATCAAAGGCCACGACTCAAATGATGAAGAAGTCGTTGGCATCATGAAGAATATGCTTTTCAATATCATTCATGGCGTTCCCATCAACTTCCATGATTTCTTCATGAGGACTCTCGCAAACATTGCTATGTCACCTTTTGAGCCGAAGCCTTATGCACCATGGATTATGAGGTTCATCAGGACAAGGTCTTCACTCAATTACAAGGCTGACACTCTGAACCACTGCAGCTACTTGCATCCAATTGAAGTCCACAAACGGACATTTTCCTCAGCTGATGACAAAGGCAAGGCAACTGCTGTGATAGATGAAGGCATTCGTCCATTGGATGATCAATTTCGCAAAGCTGCATCCTACTCCACCAATGATGACTCTGCCACACATGACTCTGCCGCCAATACCTCGGCCAAGCAAAATCCTCCAGCCACAAAGACCTGTGGTGATGACCGATCGTGAGTTACTCCTCGTCTTCATCGGAAGGTTGATCGCAATCATAAATGGGTCAAGCGTCGGTTTGGTTCAATTCTTCACAACATGACCTCAACACATAATGCGGTGAAGAAAACCAATACTACCTCCATGAAACCTTCAACCGCTTTTGGGTTGTTCTTTCTAATGTCTACAACGGAAGAACTGAAGACAATGGGTCTCAAGGAAGAATTTGACTGGTCTGCACCTCCGCCAAGAAATTCAAGAATGTCAAGGTTCCTACCTTGGTGGCCAGCTCCTATTCTTCATCGCGACAACGATGAAAATGAAGGCGGGACGACATCTGCGGCTGGCCCTACTACGACAACCGACCCGACAACGCCGGGCGCTCCTTCATCAACTTGAAATTCTTGGGCGTTAGTCCTCAGTTTCAATCCTTTTGGTCATTCGATGACAAAGGGGGAGAAATTTGAGTTAGTCTTCAAGCGGGTCTATTATATGGGCGTTTTTTTGCTAAGTTACAACTCTTGTTCTTCTGAAACTTTTATTGGATCGAGTTGTAATCTTAAACCCGATGGTGCTCTGATACTTTTGATGTGTTCCTCTGCATGCTTATTCTTTGTTATATGTTAATACACGCATGCTGAATTACATCAGTCACCATATTTCATCATGCATTTCAAATTCTTCATATTATATGTCAAATGCATGTATGAGTTACAAGATATAGGGGGAGATCTCTATGATTCAACTCTTCAAATGTGCATTGCCTCAAAAGCAAATTCCTCACTATGCACATCTTCAGGGGGAGTTCTTCTATATCTTGCAATCAAATTCCTCAATATTAGTATTTACACTTCATATGTTTATCCCCGTTGAAAACTTAATCTATATTGTCATCAATCACCAAAAAGGGGGAGATTGTAAGTGCATCTAGTGCCCCTTAGTGATTTTAGTGTATTGAAGACTTATAGGTTAAGGGACTAATGTGTTTATGAGTGTACACAGGTCTATAAGTCTATGAGGAGTTTGATATTTACAGAGAGAGTCGACCCTAAAATGAAGTTCTTCAATCAAGACTTTGATATTCTGAAGACTTTCTGAAGACTTTGAAAGTGAAGAAATTGGTGTGACCTTGAAGACTTGGTATTCATTTGAGGAACATGAAGCGTGAATACTTTTGTTTTCGTTGTTTCGTTTTCTCTTTCTTGAATCATAGGAAACACCGTACTGTTAAAGGGGGTCGAGGAAATACTAAGGGAAAATTTCCATGTGATGCTCAACTCAAAATCCTACACCTACCAATCCCTTCGAGTGAAGCCTTTGAAATCTCATACAGCTCAGTCAATTTCTTCAAAGGATGAGACGAAGTTCTTACGTCACGAGGAATTTGTTCGACCGAGGAGTTAGGAATTGTCGAGCAGATTGCCTACGGTGAGGAACATGATAGCCCTGAGGAATTTGAGAGTCAAATTTCCGACCGTTGTTGTGCTGCGTGCAAGTTGTCCCAAAATATCTTATCTACCTAACGGTCATATCATTGAAGGGCATTTATGTCTTATCATGTCAGGCTGCTCCCTAGGCTATAAATAGCCGCCCCCTACAACCACTAGCTGGTTGGCTGCTCCGAGAGAACTTGAAACTTGTCATTTGAGAGCAACCCATCCTCCGAGGACTTTGAGCAAAAATCATCGAGTGAGGAAAAACCCAAAAACCAAACCCCTACAAACCCAAAGTGATTGAGCATCACTGAAGAGATTGATCCTGCGTGGATCCGACGCTTGTTACCTTTGAAGATTGTGCTTCTTCCAGACGGTTAGGCGTCATAGTCTAGAGCATCCAAGAGGAATTGTGGATCGCCGAGTGACCAAGTCTGTGAAGGTTTGGAAGTCGCCTGAATACTTACCACGAGTGATTGGACGAGGTCTGTGTGACCTTAGTTCAAGGAGAATACGGTGAGGACTTGGTGTCCTGAGCTGCGTGCTCGCCGATTGGGTGTCCGGACTGTGTGTCCTCGAGTTTAAATACTCAGCCGCTCCAACCAGACGCATAACCGAGACAGCAGTTGGAACTGGTCTACCAAATCATTGTCTTCACCAACCTAACTGGTTCTATTTCCTCAACTCTTTCATTTCCTCATAAGCTGTGTTGAGTGTTTGTTCATATCTGTGTTTGAAGACTTTGATCAAGACTTTCTCAATTTCCTCGTTCAATTTCTTCACCGCTTTGTCTTCATCTTGTGTTATCCTGTGTTTACGCTTTATGTACTCTTGGATTGTCTTCATTTCATCATGATGACCATGCCCGCATTCTGTTATGCTTACTTCGAGTACTTATTCCATCAGCAAGTAGTTCTTCACTTAGGAATTTCCTCACCGCAAATTCCTCAATGAAGAATTCATAAAATCGCTATTCACCCCCTCTAGTCGATATAACGACTTTCACTTTTGTTCCTTGGAGTAGGTTCCAAATCTCCTGGATCACATTCGGTGAGAAAATCACGTTCCCGAAGGTTCATTCCGTTTGGACTCCGTTTGATATTTCGTTTCTTCGAAACACTAAAATAGGCAAAAAAACAGCAATTCTGGGCTGGGCCTCCGGTTAATAGGTTAGTCCCAAAAATAATGTAAAAGTGGAAAATAAAGCCCAATATAGTCCAAAATAGTAGATAAAGTAGCATGGAGCAATCAAAATTATAGATACGTTGGAGACGATCGGGCATCCCTAAGCTTAATTCCTACTCGTCCTCGAGTAGGTAAATGATAAAAGAGAATTTTTGATGCGGAGTGATACTTTGGCATAATTTCAATGTAAATCTTCTTAATTGTGGTATGAATATTCAGATCCGAAAGATTCAAGACAAAAGTTCATATTGACATAAAAAAATACTTCAAGCATACTAACTAAGCAATTATGTCTTCTCAAAATAACATGGCCAAAGAAAGTTATCCCTACAAAATCATATAGTCTGGCTATGCTCCATCTTCCCCACACAAAATATTTAAATCGTGCACAACCCCGATGACAAGCCAAGCAATTGTTTCATACTTTAACATTTTCAAAACTTTTTCAATCTTCACGCAATACATGAGCGTGAGCCATGGATATAGCACTATATGTGGAATAGGATGGTGGTTGTGGAGAAGACAAAAAAAGGGAGGATAGTTTCACATCAACTAGGCGTATCAACGGGCTATGGAGATGCCCATCAATAGATATCAATGTGAGTGAGTAGGGATTGCCATGCAACGGATGCACTCGAGCTATAAGTATATGAAAGCTCAACAAAAGAAACTAAGTGGGTGTGCATCCAACTCGCTTGCTCACGAAGACCTAGGGCATTTGAGGAAGCCCATCATTGGAATATACAAGCCAAGTTCTATAATGAAAATTCCCACTAGTATATGAAAGTGACAAAATAAGAGACTCTCTATCATGAAGATCTTGGTGCTACTTTGAAGCACAAGTGTGGTAAAAGGATAGTAGCATTGTCCCTTTTCTCTCTTTTTCTCTCATTTTTTTATTTTTTTATTTGGGCCTTTTCTCTTTTTTATGGCCTCTTTTTTTCATTTTTCATTTTTTTTATTTTTCGCCCGGAGTCTCATCCCGACTTGTGGGGGAATCATAGTCTCCATCATCCTTTCCTCACTTGGGACAATGCTCTAAAGAATGATGATCATCACACTTTTATTTTCTTACAACTCAACAATTACAACTTGATTCTTAGAACAAAGTATGACACTATAAGAATGCCTCCGTGGTCACGGGATATGCAATGAAACAAGAGTGACATGTATGAAAGAATTATGAAAGGTGGCTTTGCCACAAATACGATGTCAACTACATGATCATGCTAGCAATATGACAATGATGGAGCGTGTCATAATAAACGAACGGTGGAAAGTTGCATGGCAATATATCTCGAACGGCTATGTAAATTCCATGATAGGTAGGTATGGTGGCTGTTTTGAGGAAGATATATGGTGGGTGTATGATACCGGCGAAAAGTGCGCGGTATTAGAGAGGCTAGCAATGGTGAAGGATGGGAAAAGTGCGTATAATCCATGGACTCAACATTAGTCATAAAGAACTCATACTTATTGCAAAAATCTAGAAGTTATCAAAGCAAAGTATTACGTGCATGCTCCTAGGGGGATAGATTGGTAGGAAAAGACCATAGCTCGTCCCCGACCGCCACTCATAAGGAAGTCAATCAATAAATAAATCATGCTCCGAAGTTCATCACATAACGGTTCACCATAATGCATGCTACGGGAATCACAAACTTCAACACAAGTATTCTTTAAATTCACAACTACTCAACTAGCATGACTCTAATATCACCATCTTCATGTCTCAAAAAAATTATCAAGCATCAAACTTTTCTTAGTATTCAACGCACTCAAAAGAAAGTTTCACATATCTTGAATACCAAGTATATTAATATTTAAGCAAATTACCATGCTATTAACGACTCTCAAAATAATCTAAGTGAAGCATGAGAGATCAATAGTTTCTTTAAAACAAATCCACCACCGTGCTCTAAAAGATCTAAGTGAAGCACTAGAGCAAAAATTATCACGCTCAAAAGATATAAGTGAAGCACTATGAGCAAAACTATCAAGCTCAAAAGATATAAGTGAAGCACATAGAGTATTCTATCAAATTCCAGTTTATGCAAGGATGATTGTGGTAAACTAACAAGCAAAGACGCAAATAATACAAGACGCTCCAAGCAAAACACATATCATGTGGTGAATAAAATATAGCTCCAAGTAAATTACCGATGGAAGTAGATTTAAAGAGGGATGCCTTCAGGGCATCCCCAAGCTTTGACTTTTGGTGTCCTGGATTATCTTGGGGTGCCATGGGCATCCCCAAGCTTAGGCTCTTGCCACTCCTTGTTCCGTAATCCATCAAAAGAATTTACCCAAAACTTGAAAACTTCACAACACAAAACTCAATAGAAATCTCGTGAGCTCCGTTAGGGAAAGAAAACAAAAGACTACTTTAAGGTACTGTAATGAACTCATTCTTTATTTATATTGATGTTAAACCTACTGTATTCCAACTTCTCTATGGATTATAAACTATTTTACTAGCCATATATTCATCAAAATAAGCAAACAACACACGAAAAACAGAATCTGTTAAAAACAGAACAGTCTGTAGTAATCTGTAACTAACGCAAACTTCTGGAACTCCAAAATATCTACCAAAATTAGACGACCTAGAAACTTTGTTTATTGATCAGTAGCAATTGGAATCAGTATTTTATCACGTTCTGGTGATTTTTAATAATTCGAGCACTGAGCGCAAAGTTTCTGGAAATTACAGCAAGATCAAATAACTATCATCCAAGAAGATCCAATAGGTCTAGCTTGGCACAAACACTAATTAAAACATAAAACACATCTAAACAGAGGCTAGATGGATTATTTATTCCTAAACAGAAGCAAAAACAAAAATAAAAAAAATAAAATTGGGTTGCCTCCCAACAAGCGCTATCGCTTAACGCCCTAGCTAGGCATAAAAGCAAGGATAGATCTAGGTATTACCATCTTTAGTAGGCAATTCTTCAATGAGGCATCTACATTCTTTAGAATTTTCTTTATTTCTAGTAATTATCAAATTTTTAGGCAAAAGATCGAAAAATTCATTCATAGCAAATGGTTCCTTAATGATGGCAAAAAGATTGGGATGAACACTTATAGATTTAAGATCCGCAGTTTCCTTACGAGATGATTCACCCTTATTCTTAGGAACATAAATAAACTTAGTATTTTTAGTAGATGAACTTGGAGTGTTTTTTACGGAAGAAAAAATGGTTCCCAAGTTGGTAATGATACCCTCAAGTTTATCGATTCTAGTGGAATCTAGATTTATTTTATCATTAACTATGGGTTCCTTTTCTTTAATATTTTTCAAAGTAATTCCTACCTTAGATCCATATTGGGTAATTTGATGGTGGATCTTTTTATCAAGATTTTCAATTGATTCAATGGTAGCAACTTTATTCTCAATAATTTCAAGTATTTTCATAACATGCTCCAAAGTTAACATAGTTCCATTAACCAAAAGGGGTGATGAGCCAAATAAATCTATTAAAGCATTATAAGAATCAAAAGTATGGCTACCCAAGAAATTCCCTCCGGTAATGGTATCAAGGATATATCTATACCAAGGATTAGCACCTACATAAAAATTATGAAGAAGAACTGAAGTAGATTGCTTCCTGGTAGATCTATTTTGAGCATTGCAAATTCTATACCAAGTGTCTTTTAGATTTTCTCCCTCCCTTTGCTTAAAATTTAGAACTTCATTCTCGGGAGATAACGGAGAAGATATGAGACTGGTCATGACGACAAGCAAGCAAACAAACACACGAGCAAACAAGCGGACGAGGAAAAGGCAAATGGGAAAAAGAGGAGGAGATTGGGAAAGAGAGGGCGAATAAAACGGCAAGGGTGAAGTGGGGGAGAGGAAAACGAGAGGCAAATGGCAAATAATGTAATGCGGGAGATAGGGATTGTGATGGGTACTCGGTATGGTGCTTGACTTGCTCTTGCGTGAGCCTCCCCGGCAACGGCGCCAGAAATTCTTCTTGCTACCTCTTGAGCACTGCGTTGGATTTCCCCGAAGAGGAGAGGATGATGCAGAAAAGTAGCGTAAGTATTTCCTCAGTTTTTGAGAACCAAGGTATCAATCCAAGAGGAGGCCACGCACAAGTCCCTCGTACAAGCACAAAACAATAGCTCCTCGCAACCAATGCGATTAGGGGTTGTCAATCCTTCAGGTCACTTACGAGTGAGATCTGATAGAGATGATAAATAATATTTTGGTATTTTTGGTATAGAGATGCAAAGTGAAAAGTAAAAGGCAAAGTAAAAACAAAGAAAGTATTAAAGTAATGGAGATTGATATGATGAGAATAGACCCGGGGGCCATAGGTTTCACTAGTGGCTTCTCTCAAGAGCATAAGTATTCTACGGTGGGTGAACAAATTATTGTTGAGCAATTGATGAATTGAGCATAGTTATGAGAATATCTAGGTATGATCATGTATATAGGCATCACGTCCGAGACAAGTAGACCGACTCCTGCCTGCATCTACTACTATTACTCCACTCATCGACCGATATCCAGCATGCATCTAGAGTATTAAGTTAAAAACAAAGTAACGCCTTAAGCAAGATGACATGATGTAGAGGATAAATTCATGCAATATGATAAAACCCCATCTTGTTATCCTCGATGGCAACAATACAATCGTGCCTTGCAACCCTTTACATCCTTGGGTAAGGACACCACAAGATTGAACCCAAAGCTAAGCACTTCTCCCATTGCAAGAACTACCAATCTAGTTGGCCAAACCAAACGGATAATTCGAAGAGACTTGCAAAGATAACCAATCATACATAAAAGAATTCAGAGAAGATTCAAATATTGTTCATAGATAATCTGGATCATAAACCCACAATTCATCGGTCTCAACAAACACACCGCAAAAAGAAGATTACATCGAATAGATCTCCACAAGAGAGGGGGAGACATTGTATTGAGATCCAAAAAGAGAGAAGAAGCCATCTAGCTACTAGCAATGGACCAAGGTCTCAAGTAAAATACTCACACTTCATCGGAGGGGCTATGGTGATGATGTAGAAGCCCTCCATGGTGGATGCCCCTCCGTGAGCTCTAACAGGCCCCAAGATGGGATCTCGTGGATACAGGAAGTTGCGGCGGTGGAATTAGGTTTTGGCTCCTGTTACGATCGTTTGGGGTGCGAGGTATATATAGGAGGAAGGAGTGCGTCGGTGGAGCAACAGGGGCCCACGAGGCAGGGGGCGCCTCGTGACCGCCTCTTTGTTCCTTGGAGTAGGGTCCAAGTCTCTGGATCATGTTCGGTGAGAAAATCACGTTCGAAGGTTTCATTCCGTTTGGACTCCGTTTGATATTCCGTTTCTTCAAACACTGAAATAGGCAAAAAAACAGCAATTCGGGTTGGGCCTCCGGTTAATATGTTAGTCCCAAAATAATATAAAAGTGGAAAATAAAGCCCAATATAGTCCAAAACAGTAGATAAAGTAGCATGGAGCAATAAAAGCTTTACTCCGAGTCATGAGTTAAAGCAACTCGACAAGATGTGATTACATCAAGATGCTTAAGCGAAAATGGCAACCCCATTTTGAGCTTAAGCGATGAGTATGGCCTATGATCAAGTGATCTCACTTGACTCTTAAGTCAATATACTCTAACATAGGTGACTTTTATGCCGACCATCTCTAGATGAAGTTCTCTGTGTTCTTTTCTGAGTTTTGCATTTGTCTCATGCATTTGTGTTTCCCCTTTTCAAAAAACTTCATCTAGATTTCTTTCTGTTTTCTCTGCATTTTCGCATCTAATTCCTTGCATATCTTTCAGTTAATTCCTTGCAAATCTTTGTGAGATCTTACTAGTCTAGTGAGCTGAGGTGACAAGTGTTCTCTCAGCGATGGACTCGGTTACACCAATTTTTATTTTCGGTCCAACGAATCTTTTGATCTGACGAAGCATAACACTCGGTGCCACCGATTTCACCACAGGAAAAACAGTTTGCCACTTATTCTGTGTTTTGTCTGTTCCAGCTCCACTCAGTGAATCTTGTCCTCTACAAGCATCACATTTTCATCATTGCTTTGTTCTGTGTCTCAAGGACCAAACCCATTCGACAGACTCCAGAAGACCCTTCTTGGAAATTGATGTCAAAGGGGGAGAGAAAGAACATCGAAGCTTATCATTTGGAGATAGAGAGAGAGCATCAAAACTTATCGCCTTTCTTCTTAAGGGAGAGAGAGACCTTCTAAGGGAGAGAGAGACCTTCTAGGGGGAGAGACCCTCAAAAGACGAGAGAGATCTCCAGGGGGAGAGGATACTTAAGTAGAAAGTATTTCTCAAGGATCCCAGATGCTTGGTGTTCAAGAGGAGAGATGTCCACATGTCTTCTTGAGGGGAGAGACATGTTCATATGATATGTTGTGCTCATTTTGCATTAGCATACATTAGCTCTGAACTTTAGCTCTGATCATCATTCATATCTTTCAGCTCTGTTTTCCTTCAGCTCTGATTTTCTGTTCCCTATCTTCTCCCAGTATCCCATGTTAGATTCAGGGGGAGCAAGACATCTAAGGGAAAGATATCATTTAAATTCATTGCATAGCTTTACTCTTGGGGACATGTCTAATCCAATGTGGTACTCAGTACTCACTCTCTACATGTCATCCAGTCTTGGTATTCTTGTGGTTTCTTCATTTGCTCGGCTAGTAGATGCATCTGTGTTATCTAACCTTGTTTACATGAGTTCATTCCATCCTTAGCCAACTCAAGACTACAAGGTAAGTATATGCATCAATATCATGTGTATGAGGAATTCTTGCAGATGTACATACTGTTTGCAAGAAAGACTCATGGGCATGAAGGTATTCTCTTTAATAATTTTTGCTCTGATGCATATAGCCAAGATATATGTAACACATTGCCTGCTCTATCATGGTTATGCTATCACATGCTTCTATATTTCATATTCACATGATTGCATACATGTAGGGGGAGCCTATGCTTGTTACATGTCTTTCCAAAGCTTTACTTGCTATTCTTTATATCTTTATCTAAAGCTTTGATGTATGTTGCCATCAATTACCAAAAAGGGGGAGATTGAAAGCACAAGTGCTCCCTAGGTGGTTTTGGTAATTAATGACAACATATCTCTTGTTGGACTAACACTTTTATCTAGTATGTTTCAGATAAGTTCAACAATGGAGTGGCATGGACTAAAGGATGTGGGAACTCCTTCAAGATGCTAAGGACAAAGGATTGGCTCAAGCTTCAAGCTCAAGACTCTTCATTTTACATTTTAGTGATCCAAGATCACATTGAGTCTATAGAAAAGCCAATACTATCAAGGAGGGACGAGGTGTTGCTTAATGAGCCTCTTGCTTCAAAGTGCTTAGTGATATGCTCCAAATACCCTCAACTACTTTCCCACTTCCACAGCTTGTCCTAAACCTAAAGTCAAACTCGGCCCCACTGATTCTTTCTATCCGGCGCCACCGAATTTGGATGTCTTAGCCATTGCCACAAACCCTAGGCAAATCGGTCTCACCGATAGGGATCTCGGTCTCACCGAGATGGGATTGTAATCTCTCTGTGTATGTCCATTATCAAAATAGGTCTCACCGAGTTTGAGCAATCGGTACTACCGAGATTACAATGCAAACTCTCTCGTTAACTTATTATCAAAATCGGTCCCACCGAAGTTTGATAATCGTCAAACCGAGTTTGCACGACCAACTCTCTGGAAAGCTTATTACCAAAATCGGTCCCACCGAGTTTGTGTAATCGGTCTTACCGAGATTACGTTATGCCCTAACCCTAACCGAATCGGTCCCACCGAGTTGCATTCCGGTCCCATTGAAAACCCTAACGGTCACATTATTTGCTAAATCGGTCGACCGAGTTTAACGATTCGGTCCCACCGAGTTTGGTAGATTGTGTGTAATGGTTAGATTTTGTGTGGAGGCTATATATACCCTCCACCTCCTCTTCATTCGTGAAGAGAGCCATCGACCTGAACCTACACTTCCAGCATCCTATTTACGAGAGAGAACTACCTACTCATGTGTTGAGGCCAAGATATTCCATTCCTACCATATGAATCTTGATCTCTAGCCTTCCCCAAGTTGCTTTCCACTCAAACCCTCTTTCCACCAGATCCAAATCCTATGAGAGAGAGTTGAGTGTTGGGGAGACTATCATTTGAAGCACAAGAGCAAGGAGTTCATCATCAACGCACCATTTGTTACTTCTTGGAGAGTGGCGTCTCCTAGATTGGCTAGGCGTCACTTGGGAGCCTCCGACAAGATTGTGGAGTTGAACCATGGAGTTTGTAAGGGCAAGGAGATCGCCTACTTCGTGAAGATCTACCGCTAGTGAGGCAAGTCCTTCGTGGGCGACGGCCATGGTGGGATAGACAAGGTTGCTTCTTCGTGGACCCTTCGTGGGTGAAGCCCTCCGTGGACTCGCGCAACCGTTACCCTTCGTGGGTTGAAGTCTCCATCAACGTGGATGTACGATAGCACCACCTATCGGAACCATGCCAAAAACATCTGTGTCTCCAAATTGCGTTTGAATCCTCCAATCCCTTCCCTTTACATTCTTGCAAGTTGCGTGCTTTATTTTCCGCTGCTCATATACTCTTTGCATGCTTGCTTGCTATATGTTGTGAATGTTAAACTTGTGCTTAAACTCCACTCAAACTTTAAAGAAACTTAAAAACTGCAACTTTGGTACTTAGTGTCTAATCACCCCCCTCTAGACACCTCTTCTCAAGGTCCTACATGTTCCAATTTCCTCCATTCCATCAAACGACCTTGTTCCTTTTGGTGAAGAGTATGAGATCCCAAGCGGATCTGATGAAGAAAATCATTCTGCTGCTTCGTCAGAACAGATTGATGAAGAAATTGAAGTGGATACAATCCCTTCAACACCAATCATTTCCTCGTCTATGCCTCAGTTCACAGCTGAAGAGGCTAGTGTTGAGGAAATTGAAGACGAAGACGTGGATATGGGATGCACAACACCTATGATGAATGATGACTTTTGGGAAAGTCAGCATCCCAATTCTCCACTCTTCACCCCAATCCAACAAATTCCTCAGTCCCCTGCACCAACGGTTCAAATGGGCTCTGAAGAAACTCATCCCAACTCATCCGTGCATGAAGAAATACCAGCCACTAGTGCTGAAGAACCTGTTGCTGCAGATCCTATGAACACGCAGACTACATATGAAGAGGAACATGAAAATCCTCAGCCTGAAGAACCTGAGATTGTGATTCCTGAGGTCGTGATGCAACTCACTGACACTCCACTGCCAAAGCCAAAGAATCCGTTCTCAACAAAGCAAAATTTCAAGGCTGAAGATTTCTTCGGCGAGCATGTATTCTTCACTGACTACAACCCATATGACTCTACTTGCATAAGGAAGAGGCGTTTCTGGACTGCTAGTCAAGCCAACTTCTATTCCTCTGTGCTATTCAACAAAGAAAAAGCCTTCGATCATGCACATATTCCTCATGTGGACATGGAATCACTGCCAGGCTTCGAGCCAGTCCTCAGTGTTCTTCTTGATGCAGGATTGCTAAATTTCTGCACTGACATCTGTGATTGGAATGAAGAACTCATTCTTCAATTCTATGCGACGCTGCACGTCACTGGAGACTCTGAAGATGTGAACTCATGGGTACTGGACTGGATGACAGAAAATACTCACTACAAGGCACCGAGAATCTGAATTGCCCGTGCCCTCCCACTCGATCCTCCCTTGATGGTGCTCGTTGCATCTACAACGAACCTGAGCTTTCAAATCATTACATGCAAGTGTTGATGAAGCCTTTGAAGCCAGGGCAGGCACCTCGAACCAAAATTCTTCGTCAAGGAATTACTGTATGTGCCTCGGACTGTCTATCGCATTCTGACGAAGACAATGAGTCCCATCAAAGGCCACGACTCAAATGATGAAGAAGTCGTTGGCATCATGAAGAATATGCTTTTCAATATCATTCATGGCGTTCCCATCAACTTCCATGATTTCTTCATGAGGACTCTCGCAAACATTGCTATGTCACCTTTTGAGCCGAAGCCTTATGCACCATGGATTATGAGGTTCATCAGGACAAGGTCTTCACTCAATTACAAGGCTGACACTCTGAACCACTGCAGCTACTTGCATCCAATTGAAGTCCACAAACGGACATTTTCCTCAGCTGATGACAAAGGCAAGGCAACTGCTGTGATAGATGAAGGCATTCGTCCATTGGATGATCAATTTCGCAAAGCTGCATCCTACTCCACCAATGATGACTCGCACACATGACTCTGCCGCCAATACCTCGGCCAAGCAAAATCCTCCACCCACGGCACCGGGGTGATGGTGATCGTGAGTTACTCCTCAGTCTTCATCAGAAGGTTGATCGCAATCATAAATGGGTCAAGCGTCAGTTTGGTTCAATTCTTCACAACATGACCTCAACACATAATGCAGTGAAGAAAAACCAATACTACCTCCATGAAACCTTCAACCGCACCTGGGTTGTTCTTTCTAATGTCTACAACGCGGAAGAACTGAAGACAATGGGTCTCAAGGAAGAATTTGACTGGTCTGCACCTCCGCCGAAGAAATTCAAGAATGTCAAGGTTCCTACCTTGGTGGCCAGCTCCTATTCTTCATCGCGCGACACTGATGAAAATGAAGACTGGGACGACACTGCGGCTGGCCCTACTACGACAACCGACCCCGACAACGCTGGCGCTCCTTCATCAACTTGAAATTCTTCAGGGGCGTTAGTCCTCAGTTTCAATCCTTTTGGTCATTCGATGACAAAGGGGGAGAAATTTGAGTTAGTCTTCAAGCGGGTCTATTATATGGCGTTTTTTGCTAAGTTACAACTCTTGTTCTTACGAAACTTTTATTGGATCGAGTTGTAATCTTAAACCCGATGGTGCTCGATACTTTTGATGTGTTCCTCGCATGCTTATTCTTTGTTATATGTTAATACACGCATGCTGAATTACATCAGTCACCATATTTCATCATGCATTTCAAATTCTTCATATTATATGTCAAATGCATGTATGAGTTACAAGATATAGGGGGAGATCTCTATGATTCAACTCTTCAAATGTGCATTGCCTCAAAAGCAAATTCCTCACTATGCACATCTTCAGGGGGAGTTCTTCTATATCTTGCAATCAAATTCCTCAATATTAGTATTTACACTTCATATGTTTATCCCCGTTGAAAACTTAATCTATATTGTCATCAATCACCAAAAAGGGGGAGATTGTAAGTGCATCTAGTGCCCCTTAGTGATTTTAGTGTATTGAAGACTTATAGGTTAAGGGACTAATGTGTTTATGAGTGTACACAGGTCTATAAGTCTATGAGGAGTTTGATATTTACAGAGAGAGTCGACCCTAAAATGAAGTTCTTCAATGAAGACTTTGATATTCGAAGACTTTCGAAGACTTTGAAAGTGAAGAAATTGGTGTGACCTTGAAGACTTGGTATTCATTTGAGGAACATGAAGCGTGAATACTTTTGTTTTCGTTGTTTCGTTTTCTCTTTCTTGAATCATAGGAAACACCGTCTTTGTTAAAGGGGTCGAGGAAATACTAAGGAAAATTTCCATGTGATGCTCAACTCAAAATCCTACACCTACCAATCCCTTGAGTGAAGCCTTTGGAAATCTCATACAGCTCAGTCAATTTCTTGATGTGAGACGAAGTTCTTACAGTGTTGAGGAATTTGTTCTGACTGAGGAGTTAGGAATTCGTCAGAGCAGATTGCCTACACAGTGAGGAACATGATAGCCCTGAGGAATTTGAGAGTCAAATTTCCGACCGTTGTTGTGCTGCGTGCAAGTTGTCCCAAAATATCTTATCTACCTAACGGTCATATCATTGAAGGGCATTTATGTCTTATCATGTCAGGCTGCTCCCTAGGCTATAAATAGCCGCCCCCTACAACCACTAGCTGGTTGGCTGCTCCGAGAGAACTTGAAACTTGTCATTTGAGAGCAACCCATCCTCCGAGGACTTTGAGCAAAAATCATCGAGTGAGGAAAAACCCAAAACCAAACCCTACAAACCCAAAGTGATTGAGCATCATCAAGAGATTGATCCTGCGTGGATCCGACGCTTGTTACCTTTGAAGATTGTGCTTCTTCCAGACGGTTAGGCGTCATAGTCTAGAGCATCCAAGAGGAATTGTGGATCGCCGAGTGACCAAGTCTGTGAAGGTTTGGAAGTCGCTGAATACTTACCACGAGTGATTGGGACGAGGTCTGTGACCTTAGTTCAAGGAGAATACGGTGAGGACTTGGTGTCTGAGCTGCGTGCTTTCGGCGATTGGGTGTCCGGACTGTGTGTCCTCGAGTTTAAATACTCAGCCGCTCCAACCAGACGTACAACTGAGACAGCAGTTGGAACTGGTCTACCAAATCATTGTCTTCACCAACCTAACTGGTTCTATTTCCTCAACTCTTTCATTTCCTCATAACTGTGTTGAGTGTTTGTTCATATCTGTGTTTGAAGACTTTGACTGAAGACTTTCTCAATTTCCTCAGTTCAATTTCTTCAGTCTGTTTGTCTTCATCTTGTGTTATCCTGTGTTTACGCTTTATGTACTCTTGGATTGTCTTCATTTCATCATGATGACCATGCCCGCATTCTGTTATGCTTACTTCTGAGTACTTATTCCGCTGCAAGTAGTTCTTCACTTAGGAATTTCCTCACTGGCAAATTCCTCAATGAAGAATTCATAAAAATCGGCTATTCACCCCCCCCCCCCTCTAGTCGATATAACGCACTTTCACTTTTGTTCCTTGGAGTAGGTTCCAAATCTCCTGGATCACATTCGGTGAGAAAATCACGTTCCCGAAGGTTCATTCCGTTTGGACTCCGTTTGATATTTCGTTTCTTGAAACACTAAAATAGGCAAAAAACAGCAATTCAGGCTGGGCCTCCGGTTAATAGGTTAGTCCCAAAAATAATGTAAAAGTGGAAAATAAAGCCCAATATAGTCCAAAATAGTAGATAAAGTAGCATGGAGCAATCAAAATTATAGATACGTTGGAGCGTATCGGGCATCCCTAAGCTTAATTCCTACTCGTCCTCGAGTAGGTAAATGATAAAAGAGAATTTTTGATGCGGAGTGATACTTTGGCATAATTTCAATGTAAATCTTCTTAATTGTGGTATGAATATTCAGATCCGAAAGATTCAAGACAAAAGTTCATATTGACATAAAAAATACTTCAAGCATACTAACTAAGCAATTATGTCTTCTCAAAATAACATGGCCAAAGAAAGTTATCCCTACAAAATCATATAGTCCGGCTATGCTCCATCTTCCCACACAAAATATTTAAATCGTGCACAACCCGATGACAAGCCAAGCAATTGTTTCATACTTTAACATTTTCAAAACTTTTTCAATCTTCACGCAATACATGAGCGTGAGCCATGGATATAGCACTATATGTGGAATAGGATGGTGGTTGTGGAGAAGACAAAAAAAGGGAGGATAGTTTCACATCAACTAGGCGTATCAACGGGCTATGGAGATGCCCATCAATAGATATCAATGTGAGTGAGTAGGGATTGCCATGCAACGGATGCACTCGAGCTATAAGTATATGAAAGCTCAACAAAAGAAACTAAGTGGGTGTGCATCCAACTCGCTTGCTCACGAAGACCTAGGGCATTTGAGGAAGCCCATCATTGGAATATACAAGCCAAGTTCTATAATGAAAAATTCCCACTAGTATATGAAAGTGACAAAATAAGAGACTCTCTATCATGAAGATCTTGGTGCTACTTTGAAGCACAAGTGTGGTAAAAGGATAGTAGCATTGTCCCTTCTCTCTTTTTCTCTCATTTTTTTATTTTTTTATTTGGGCCTTTTCTCTTTTTTATGGCCTCTTTTTTTCATTTTTCATTTTTTTTATTTTTCGCCCGGAGTCTCATCCCGACTTGTGGGGGAATCATAGTCTCCATCATCCTTTCCTCACTTGGGACAATGCTCTAAAGAATGATGATCATCACACTTTTATTTTTCTTACAACTCAACAATTACAACTTGATTCTTAGAACAAAGTATGACACTATAAGAATGCCTCCGGCGGTCTACCGGGATATGCAATGAAACAAGAGTGACATGTATGAAAGAATTATGAAAGGTGGCTTTGCCACAAATACGATGTCAACTACATGATCATGCTAGCAATATGACAATGATGGAGCGTGTCATAATAAACGGAACGGTGGAAAGTTGCATGGCAATATATCTCGGAACGGCTATGTAAATTCCATGATAGGTAGGTATGGTGGCTGTTTTGAGGAAGATATATGGTGGGTGTATGATACCGGCGAAAAGTGCGCGGTATTAGAGAGGCTAGCAATGGTGAAGGATGGGAAAAGTGCGTATAATCCATGGACTCAACATTAGTCATAAAGAACTCATACTTATTGCAAAAATCTAGAAGTTATCAAAGCAAAGTATTACGTGCATGCTCCTAGGGGGATAGATTGGTAGGAAAAGACCATAGCTCGTCCCCGACCGCCACTCATAAGGAAGTCAATCAATAAATAAATCATGCTCCGAGTTCATCACATAACGGTTCACCATACGTGCATGCTACGGGAATCACAAACTTCAACACAAGTATTCTTTAAATTCACAACTACTCAACTAGCATGACTCTAATATCACCATCTTCATGTCTCAAAAAAATTATCAAGCATCAAACTTTTCTTAGTATTCAACGCACTCAAAAGAAAGTTTCACATATCTTGAATACCAAGTATATTAATATTTAAGCAAATTACCATGCTATTAACGACTCTCAAAATAATCTAAGTGAAGCATGAGAGATCAATAGTTTCTTTAAAACAAATCCACCACCGTGCTCTAAAAGATCTAAGTGAAGCACTAGAGCAAAAATTATCACGCTCAAAAGATATAAGTGAAGCACTATGAGCAAAACTATCAAGCTCAAAAGATATAAGTGAAGCACATAGAGTATTCTATCAAATTCCAGTTTATGCAAGGATGATTGTGGTAAACTAACAAGCAAAGACGCAAATAATACAAGACGCTCCAAGCAAAACACATATCATGTGGTGAATAAAAATATAGCTCCAAGTAAATTACCGATGGAAGTAGACGAAAGAGGGGATGCCTTCCGGGGCATCCCCAAGCTTTGACTTTTTGGTGTCCCTGGATTATCTTGGGGGTGCCATGGGCATCCCCAAGCTTAGGCTCTTGCCACTCCTTGTTCCGTAATCCATCAAAAGAATTTACCCAAAACTTGAAAACTTCACAACACAAAACTCAATAGAAATCTCGTGAGCTCCGTTAGGGAAAGAAAACAAAAGACTACTTTAAGGTACTGTAATGAACTCATTCTTTATTTATATTGATGTTAAACCTACTGTATTCCAACTTCTCTATGGATTATAAACTATTTTACTAGCCATATATTCATCAAAATAAGCAAACAACACACGAAAAACAGAATCTGTTAAAAACAGAACAGTCTGTAGTAATCTGTAACTAACGCAAACTTCTGGAACTCCAAAATATCTACCAAAATTAGACGACCTAGAAACTTTGTTTATTGATCAGTAGCAATTGGAATCAGTATTTTATCACGTTCTGGTGATTTTTAATAATTCGAGCACTGAGCGCAAAGTTTCTGGAAATTACAGCAAGATCAAATAACTATCATCCAAGAAGATCCAATAGGTCTAGCTTGGCACAAACACTAATTAAAACATAAAAACACATCTAAACAGAGGCTAGATGGATTATTTATTCCTAAACAGAAGCAAAAACAAAAAATAAAAAATAAAATTGGGTTGCCTCCCAACAAGCGCTATCGTTTAACGCCCCTAGCTAGGCATAAAAGCAAGGATAGATCTAGGTATTACCATCTTTAGTAGGCAATTCTTCAATGAGGCATCTACATTCTTTAGAATTTTCTTTATTTCTAGTAATTATCAAATTTTTAGGCAAAAGATCGAAAAATTCATTCATAGCAAATGGTTCCTTAATGATGGCAAAAAGATTGGGATGAACACTTATAGATTTAAGATCCGCAGTTTCCTTACGAGATGATTCACCCTTATTCTTAGGAACATAAATAAACTTAGTATTTTTAGTAGATGAACTTGGAGTGTTTTTTACGGAAGAAAAAATGGTTCCCAAGTTGGTAATGATACCCTCAAGTTTATCGATTCTAGTGGAATCTAGATTTATTTTATCATTAACTATGGGTTCCTTTTCTTTAATATTTTCAAAGTAATTCCTACCTTAGATCCATATTGGGTAATTTGATGGTGGATCTTTTTATCAAGATTTTCAATTGATTCAATGGTAGCAACTTTATTCTCAATAATTTCAAGTATTTTCATAACATGCTCCAAAGTTAACATAGTTCCATTAACCAAAAGGGGTGATGAGCCAAATAAATCTATTAAAGCATTATAAGAATCAAAAGTATGGCTACCCAAGAAATTCCCTCCGGTAATGGTATCAAGGATATATCTATACCAAGGATTAGCACCTACATAAAAATTATGAAGAAGAACTGAAGTAGATTGCTTCCTGGTAGATCTATTTTGAGCATTGCAAATTCTATACCAAGTGTCTTTTAGATTTTCTCCTCCCTTTGCTTAAAATTTAGAACTTCATTCTCGGAGATAACGGAGAAGATATGAGACTGGTCATGACGACAAGCAAGCAAACAAACACACGAGCAAACAAGCGGACGAGGAAAAGGCAAATGGGAAAAGAGGAGGAGATTGGGAAAGAGAGGCGAATAAAGCGGCAAGGGTGAAGTGGGGAGAGGAAAACGAGAGGCAAATGGCAAATAATGTAATGCGGGAGATAGGGATTGTGATGGGTACTCGGTATGGTGCTTGACTTGCTCTTGCGTGAGCCTCCAAGCAACGGCGCCAGAAATTCTTCTTGCTACCTCTTGAGCACTGCGTTGGATTTCCCAAGAGGAGAGGATGATGCAGAAAAGTAGCGTAAGTATTTCCCTCAGTTTTGAGAACCAAGGTATCAATCCAAGAGGAGGCCACGCACAAGTCCCTCGTACACTGCACAAAACAATAGCTCCTCGCAACCAATGCGATTAGGGGTTGTCAATCCTTCAGGTCACTTACGAGTGAGATCTGATAGAGATGATAAATAATATTTTGGTATTTTTGGTATAGAGATGCAAAGTGAAAAGTAAAAGGCAAAGTAAAAACAAAGAAAGTATTAAAGTAATGGAGATTGATATGATGAGAATAGACCCGGGGGCCATAGGTTTCACTAGTGGCTTCTCTCAAGAGCATAAGTATTCTACGGTGGGTGAACAAATTATTGTTGAGCAATTGATGAATTGAGCATAGTTATGAGAATATCTAGGTATGATCATGTATATAGGCATCACGTCCGAGACAAGTAGACCGACTCTGCTGCATCTACTACTATTACTCCACTCATCGACCGATATCCAGCATGCATCTAGAGTATTAAGTTAAAAACAAAGTAACGCCTTAAGCAAGATGACATGATGTAGAGGATAAATTCATGCAATATGATAAAACCCCATCTTGTTATCCTCGATGGCAACAATACAATACGTGCCTTGCAACCCTTTACATCACCGGGTAAGGACACCACAAGATTGAACCCAAAGCTAAGCACTTCTCCCATTGCAAGAACTACCAATCTAGTTGGCCAAACCAAACGGATAATTCAAGAGACTTGCAAAGATAACCAATCATACATAAAAGAATTCAGAGAAGATTCAAATATTGTTCATAGATAATCTGGATCATAAACCCACAATTCATCGGTCTCAACAAACACACCGCAAAAAGAAGATTACATCGAATAGATCTCCACAAGAGAGGGGGAGACATTGTATTGAGATCCAAAAAGAGAGAAGAAGCCATCTAGCTACTAGCAATGGACCCGAAGGTCTGAAGTAAAATACTCACACTTCATCGGAGGGGCTATGGTGATGATGTAGAAGCCCTCCATGGTGGATGCCCCCTCCGGCGGAGCTCCGGAACAGGCCCCAAGATGGGATCTCGTGGATACAGGAAGTTGCGGCGGTGGAATTAGGTTTTTGGCTCCTGTTCTGATCGTTTGGGGGTACGTAGGTATATATAGGAGGAAGGAGTACGTCGGTGGAGCAACAGGGGGCCCACGAGGCAGGGGCGCTCGTGACCGCCTCTTTTGTTCCTTGGAGTAGGGTCCAAGTCTCCTGGATCATGTTCGGTGAGAAAATCACGTTTCCGAAGGTTTCATTCCGTTTGGACTCCGTTTGATATTCCGTTTCTTCGAAACACTGAAATAGGCAAAAAACAGCAATTCTGGGTTGGGCCTCCGGTTAATATGTTAGTCCCAAAAATAATATAAAAGTGGAAAATAAAGCCCAATATAGTCCAAAACAGTAGATAAAGTAGCATGGAGCAATAAAAAATTATAGATACGTTGGAGACGTATCACACGTGCATTGGACTAAGCTGGAATCTGCGAGCATTCAATAAACAGGAGAAGACAAGGCAATATGGGCTCTTGGTTAAATCAATAATAATGCATATAAGAGCCACTTCAACAATTTAATCATGGTCTTCTCCTATCGACCCCCAAAGAAAAGAAAAGAAATAAAACTATTTACACGGGAAAGCTCCCAACAAGCAAAAGAAGAACATGAAATCTTTTTGGGTTTTCTTTTTATTTATTACTACTACAGCAAGAAAAGTAAGCTAATTAAAAGCTACAACTAATTTTTTTTGGTTTTTATTAAGGTTTATTAAAAACACAAGAAGAAAGCAAGAAAAAGGAAAATAAATTAGCATGGATATTACAGAGAAAGAGTATGAGCACCGACATCTAGCAATGAGTGTGTGTGAACACAAATGTAATGTCGGTGAGAAATACGTACTCCCCCAAGCTTAGGCTTTTGGCCTAAGTTTGTTTATTGCCACGGATGGCCTGGCAGATATCCATAGTTTTAGCTGGGTCGATCATGCGATCAGAAGACTACGATTGCCTTGGTTGGCAATCATCTCCGGATCCCACTGGTAATTAGACTGTCGTGGAGGTTCGAATTGTGGTTCCGGCTCCGTGACTGATGTAGGGTTCCGGTAGGCGTGAATGGCCGCCAGCGGAACGAGATACGGACCTGCAGATAAATCAAACAAGGAAGGAGCAGGCAAGGTAATAGTCTCAGGGTGATGTTTATCAAAGAATAATTTGTATTTAAGCGCCCCTTCCCTATTCTTAACAATAAAGTCATGCGCTACCATACTCTTATAATCTAAATAAGCAGTGGGCAGCAATTTTTCTTCTTTTTCATAGTGCCTAATAGGTATGTTATAGTGTGCAGCAAGGTGTGAAGCATAAATACCTCCAAAGATGGGGCCCTTTGTATGGTTCAGACTTAACCATTTGGCAATAATACCACCCATACTAATAGTTTATCGCAGAATAAACCATGGAACAAAATGATAATATCAGGGACACTAAGGTTTCCACAGTTTCCGCGACCAATTAAGCAACTACTAGCAAATATAGCAAAGTAGCGTAAAACGGGAAAATGTATGCTAGTGATTCTTGCATCGGAAACCTTCATAGTTTCCCCTACAGTAATAGTGTCGATAAACCCATCCACATCTTTACGATGTGGTTCCTGTAAACTACCCTCGAAAGGTATTTTGCAAACCTTGCAAAATTCATCTAGTGATATCTTCTTGACCACATCATATAAATGAAACTCTACTGAAGGAGGTGATTCCTTAGGATAATAGTAGAAGTTTTGCACAAAAGTATTGGTGAGTAAGAGATACTGTTCGCGTTGGTCGCGGAGGAAGTCGGTGAGGCCTGCATTCTTAGCCAATTCATAAAAATCATCATAAATTCCGGTTGCTCTCAAGAAATCACTGGAAGGCCATTCACACAGCCGGACCTCCGCGGTGCGAGGCAAATTATATTTGGGCTCTGTGCTTCTTCACTTTGCTTTTCCTTCGAGCTTCGGCTCGATGAGCCCCTCAAAAATCTCTTCCTTATTTTCTGAAAATTTCTGAAATTTTAGTAACTTCAAATAAAAGTGAACCAAGCTCAACAAAATTGATAGCAACTACTCCTACAAGTGCCTAGAGCCTATATCAAGCATTAGAACTACTTGGAACCATATAAATTTGACATGCAAGCTCAAGAACATGGTCACCTAGGCAGCACAAATTTGCAATGAATAAAGCACTAGAGCAAAAACTAATTGGACTAATGGAGGAGTCACATACCAAGGAACAATCTCCCCAAGTAGTTTTGTGAGAGGTGGTTTGAGCAAGGAGATCGAAAATCGCAGCAAAATGAGCTAGAACTCGTGCTTGAGCTAGATGGTGATTTTTTGGGAGGAAGAAGAAGTGTGTGGATGTAGGAATAAGTGGAGGGGGCCACCATGGGCCCACGAGGTAGGGGGCGCACTCTAGACCCTCGTGGCCAGGTGCTTGCTCCCCCTGCTGTATTCTCAGTGCCAGATATTCTCAAATATTCCAGAAAAAATCATATTCCATTTTCAGGGCATTTGGAGAACTTTTATTTTCGGGGTATTTTTATATTGCACGGATAATTCAGAAAACAGACAGAAAAATACTATTTTTACTTTATTTCAACTAAATAACAGAAAGTAAAAGGAGTACAGAAGGTTGTGCTTTCTAATTTCATCCATCTCATGCTCATCAAAAGGAATCCATTAACAAGGTTGATCAAGTCTTGTTAACAAACTCATTCCGAATGACACGGAACCGGAGAAATTTCGAATAACACTATGTTACCTCAACGGGGATATGCACATCCCCTATAATAAGAATATCATATTTTTTCTTGACAGTAGGAAGAGGAAATTCAAAACCTCCAAAAATAATAGATGGAACTTTTCCAACAGAGTTGATACTATGAACTTGAGGTTGTTTCCTCAGAAAGTGTACCTTGTGCTCATTACCATTAACATGAAAAGTGACATTGCCTTTGTTGCAATTAATAACAGCCCCTGCAGTATTCAAAAAGGGTCTTCCAAGAATAATAGACATACTATCGTCCTCGGAATATCAAGAATGACAAAGTCCGTTAAAATAGTAACGTTTGCAACTACAACAGGCACATCCTCACAAACACTGACAGGTATAGCAGTTGATTTATCAGCCATTTGCAAAGATATTTCAGTAGGCGTCAACTTATTCAAATCAAGTCTACGATATAAAGAGAGAGGCATAACACAACACCAGCTGCAAGGTCACATAAAGCGGTTTTAACATAGTTTCTTTTAATGGAGCTTGGTATAGTGGGTACTCCTGGATCTCCAAGTTTCTTAGGTATTCCACCCTTAAAAGTGTAATTAGCAAGCATGGTGGAAATTTTAGCTTCTGGTATCTTTCTTTTATTTGTAACAATTTCTTTCATATACTTAGCATAAGGATTCGTTTTGAGCATATCGATTAATGCATACATAAAAGATAGGTCTAATCATTTCAGCAAAGCGCTCAAAATCCTCATCATCCTTTTTCTTGGATGGTTTGGGAGGAAAAGGCATGGGTTTCTGAACCCATAGTTCTCTTTCTTTACCGTGCTTCCTAGCAACAAAGTCTCTCTTATCATAACGTTGATTCTTTGATTGTGGGTTATCAAGATCAACAGCACGTTCAATTTCTACATCATTATCATTGCTAAGTTGAGCATTATCATGAACATTATCATTAACATTTTCATTAGGTTCATGTTCATTACCAGATTGTGTTTCAACATCAGAAATAGAAATATCGTTTGGATTCTCAGGTGTTTCAGCAATAGGTTCACTAGAAGCATGCAAAGTCCTATCATTTTTCTTTTTCTTCATTTTAGAAGGACTAGGTGCATCTGAATTATTTCTCTGAGAATCCTGCTCAATTCTCTTAGGGTGTCCTTAAGGATACAAAGGTTCCTGAGTCATTTTATCAGTTCTAGTAGCCACTCTAACAACATAATCATTACTCTTACTATTTAATTCGTTGAGCAAATCATTTTGAGCTTTAACTACTTGTTCTACTTGAGTGGTAACCATAGAAGCATGTTTACTAATGAGTTTAAGTTCACCTTTAACTCTAGACATATAATCACCCAAGTGTTCAATCATATAAGCATTTTGTTTTAATTGTCTACCAAAATAAGAATTAAAATCTTCTTGCTTAACCATAAAGTTATCAAACTCATCCAAACATTGGCTAGCAAACTTAGTAGGAGGGATTTCAGCTTTATCATATCTATAGAGAGAATTTACCTTTACTACCTGTGTCGGGTTATAAAGACCATGAGTTTCTTCAATAGGTGATGGATCAAGATCATATGTTTCTTCAACAGGCGGTAAATTAATACCATGTATTTCTTCAATAGGAGGTAAATTCTTAACATCTTCAGCTTTAATACCTTTTTCTTTCATAGATTTCTTTGCCTCTTGCATATCTTCAGGATTGAGAAATAGAACACCCCTCTTCTCCGGAGTTGGTTTAGGAATAGGCTCAGGAACTGGCTCAGGAGGTGTCCAATTATTTTCATTTGTCAACATATTATTCAATAAAATTTTAGCTTCATCCGGTGTTCTTTCCCTCAAAACAGAACCAGCACAACTATCCAGGTAATCTCTAGAAGCATCGGTTAGTCCATTATAAAAGATATCAAGTATTTCATTTTTCTTAAGAGGATGATCAGGCAAAGCATTAAGTAATTGGAGAAGCCTCCCCCAAGCTTGTGGGAGACTCTCTTCCTCAATTTGCACAAAAAATTATATATTTCCCTTAAAGCAGCTTGTTTCTTATGAGCAGGGAAATATTTAGCAGAGAAGTAATAAATCATATCCTCGGGACTACGCACACAACCAGGATCAAGAGAATTAAACCATATCTTAGCATCACCCTTTAATGAGAACGGAAATATTTTAAGGATATAAAGGTAGCGAGTTCTCTCATCATTAGTGAACAGGGTGGCTATATCATTTAATTTAGTAAGATGTGCCACAACAGTTTCGGATTCATAGCCATAAAAAGGATCAGATTCAACCAAAGTAATTATATCAGGATCAACAGAGAATTCATAATCCTTATCAGTAACACAGATAGGTGAAGTGGCAAAAGCAGGGTCAAGTTTCATTCTAGCATTAAGAGATCGCTGCTTCCATTTAGCTAATAATATCTTAAGATCACTTCTATCATTGCAAGCAAGAATGGCTCTAGCAGATTCTTCATCCAAAACATAACCCTCAGGCACAACAAGCAATTCATATTTATTAGGGGGAGAGTCTTCATCATCACTATCTTCAATATTATCAGTTTCCATAATTTCATTCTCTCTAGACCTAGCAAGTTGTTCATCAAGAAATTCACCAAGTGGCACAGTAGTATCAAGCATATAAGTAGTTTCATCATAAGTATCATGCATAGCAGAAGTGGCATCATCAATAACATGTGACATATCCAAATGAATAGCAGAAGTAGGTTTAGGTGTCGCAAGCTAGATGGCAGTTCCTTACCTCCCCTCGTAGTTGAGGGATAAATTTTTGTTTTCGCGTCTTTCAAGTTCCTCATAGTGACCAGCAGATATAAATCCCAAGTGACTCAAAGAATAGAGCTATGCTCCCCGGCAACGGCGCCAGAAAATAGTCTTGATAACCCACAAGAATAGGGGATCGCAACAGTTTTCGAGGGTAGAGTATTCAACCCAAATTTATTGCTTCGACACAAGGGGAGCCAAAGAATATTCTCAAGTATTAGCAGTTGAGTTGTCAATTTAACCACACCTAGATAACTTAGTATCTGCAGCAAAGTATTTAGTAGCAAAGTAATATGGAAGTAACGGTAACGGTAGCAAAAGTAATATTTTTGGGTTTTGTAGTGATTGTAACAGTAGCAACGGAGAAGTAAATAAGCGAAGAACAATATATGAAAAGCTCATAGGCATTGGATCGGTGATGGAGAATTATGTCGGATGCGGTTCATCATGTAACCATCATAACATAGGGTGACACAGAACTAGCTCCAATTCATCAACGTAATGTAGGCATGTATTCCGAATATAGTCATACGTGCTTATAGAAAAGAACTTGCATGACATCTTTTGTCCTACCCTCCCGTGGAAGCGGGGTCCTAATGGAAACTAAGGGATATTAAGGCCTCCTTTTAATAGAGTACCGGACCAAAGCATTAACACATAGTGAATACATGAACTCCTCAAACTATGGTCATCACCGGGAGTCGTCCTGATTATTGTCACTTCGGGGTTGCCGGATCATAACACATAGTAGGTGACTATAGACTTGCAAGATAGGATCAAGAACTCACATATATTCATGAAAACATAATAGGTTCAGATCTGAAATCATGGCACTCGGGCCCTAGTGACAAGCATTAAGTATAGCAAAGTCATAGCAACATCAATCTCAGAACATAGTGGATACTAGGGATCAAACCCTAACAAAACTAACTCGATTACATGATAGATCTCATCCAACCCATCACCGTCCAACAAGCCTACGATGGAATTACTCACGCACAGCGGTGAGCATCATGAAATTGGTGATGGAGGATGGTTGATGATGACGACGGCGACAGATTCCCCTCTCCGGAGCCCCGAACGGACTCCAGATCAGCCTCCCGAGAGGTTTTAGGGCTTGGCGGCGGCTCCGATTGTAAAACACGATGAATCCTTCTCCTGAGTTTTTCTCCCGAAAGTGAATATATGGAGTTGGAGTTGAGGTCGGTGGGCGTCGGGGGCCCACGAGGTGAGGCGCGCCCCACCCTCGTGGGATGGTGTGGGCCCCCGACGTGGATTCTTATTCCAGTATTTTAATATTTTCCAAAAATATGTTCCGTGGAGTTTCGGTCATTCGAGAACTTCATTTACGCACATAAATAACACCATGGAAAGTCTGCTGAAAACAGCGTCGGTCAGGTTAGTTCCATTCAAATCATGCAAGTTAGAGTCCAAAACAAGGGCAAAAGTGTTTGGAAAAGAAGATACGACGGAGACGTATCAGTTGGTGGCACCAACCGGGACTAAAGGGGGGCATTGGTACCGGTTGGTGCCATGAACCGGGACCAAAGGGGGGCATTGGTCTCGGTTCGTGGCACCAAACGGGACCAATGGCCTTCCACAGGGGCGTGGTGGTGGGAGTTTAGTCCCGCCTCGCTAGCTGAGAGAGAGCCGCACCATTTTGTAAGGTGCGGTGCGCCTGAGCTGTTGAGCTCCTCTCTAAAGCAGGCTTATGGGCCTAACCTCTCTATGCATGCATGTGGGCCTCTTGGGCCTTCTGCGGACCAGAATCCTGGCCCACATGTATGGCTATGTTTCTAGTCGTATTAGGGCCGTGGTGGCCCAGTAGGCGGCATTTTTTATTATTTTTTCTAGTTTTTTGTTTTGTTTTTTGCATTATTTATTTTATTTTGTTTTTTGCTTTATTTTTTATTATTTTTGCTTTTAGGTCAGAAAAATTATAAAGTTTCTGTTAGTGCCATTATTTTTCAAATTTGAATAGTTTAAATTTGAATTCTTTGAAATTTGTGTGAATCACTAGTTTGTGATCAACTTTACTATAAAAATAGATTTTGGAGTGATTCTTTTCCTGCTATTTAATATTAATGTGTTTTATCATTATATTCAAAAACAACTTCTGTTATTTTAGTTTCTAACAAAAATCTTTATGATGATTATTTTGCTATTAAAGTTTCTAACAAAAATAGTTCTTTATGGAAATTCTTTTTGCTTTTAATGTTTTGAACAAAAATACTTTGCTAATTTTAGTTGCATAAATTTTATATAATTTTAGTTTCAATAATACTAGAGGTTTATAAGAGCTTTTATTTGATTCCTTTTGCTATTAGAGTTTCATTAAAGTTTCCTAGTTCATTCTTTTTTCTATTAGAGTTTCATTAAATTTTTCTAGTTCATGTTTTAGTTTATTATTTTTGCTATTAGAGTTTAAAAGTTTTCTAGTTCATTCTTTTTTATATTAGTTCATTCTTTGAGCTAAATGACCCTGAAATTGAAAAGCACTTCACATGAACTCTGAAGAGCTTGAAAATTGGCATGGTATCATCATTTCACCCACATAGCATGTGCTAAAAAGTTGAGAGGGTTACGGCAAAAACTGGATGCACTTCGTGTACAAAACGGACAATCTCTTTCGAAGTATCAGGGTTTCATACGGAAACTCGTCTGTTACAAAGGGATTTCATTTTTTTGAACTTATTTGAACTCTAGACTTCTTGTGTGTTCAAAATGAACCATTCAAAGCCACATCATCTCTTTTCAACCCTTTCTGACTTCATATGTTATTTTTCATGTATTTACTGATTTTTTTGATCTAAATGACCCTAAAATTGAAAAGCACTTCAAAAGAACTCTGAAGAGGTTGAAAATTGGCATGATATCATCATTTCACCCACATAGCATGTGCTAAAAAGTTGAGAGGGTTACGGCAAAAACTGGATGCACTTCGTGTACAAAACGGACAATCTCTTTCGAAGTATCAGGGCTTCATATGGAAACTCGCCTATTACAAAGGGATTTCATTTTTTTGAACTTATTTGAACTCCAGATTTTTTGTGTGTTCAAAATGCACTATTCAAAGCCACATCATCAATTTTCAACCCTTTCTGACTTCATTTGTTATTTTTTATGCATTTACTGATTTTTTGAGCTATATGACCCTGAAATTGAAAAGCACTTCAAATGAACTCCGAAGAGGTTGAAAATTTGCATGGTATCATCATTTCACCCCACATAGCATGTGCTAAAAAGTTGAGAGGGTTACGGCAAAAACTGGATGCACTTCGTGTACAAAATGGATAATCTCTTTCGAAGTATCAGGGTTTCATACGGAAACTCGTCTCTTACAAAAGGCATTTCATTTCTTCACATGTGACTGCAGTGATATTATAGATCAAAGGCATCATCATAATAGTTGTGGAGAGAAAGTCTTCACTTTTTCTTCGCTTGTGTCCTTTGCTTATTGCGCCGTAACCATGGATATTCTTCATCGCTTAATAGGGTGCTTGGGTCAGCCTTGACTTTGAAGGGAGGAATTTCATGAAACTTTTCATAATCTTCAGACATGTTCGACTTGCCCTCCAATCCCACGATGTCTCTTTTTCCTGAAAGAACTATGTGGGCTTTGGCTCATCGTATGATGTATTCGCTTCCTTATCTTTTCTTTTTCTCGGTTTGGTAGACATGTCCTTCACATAGAAAACATGCGCCGCATCATTGGCTAGGACGAATGGTTCGTCTGTGTACCCAAGATTGTTCAGATCCACTGTTGTCATTCCATACTGTGGGTCTACCTGTACCCCGCCTCCTGATAGATTGACCCATTTGCACTTAAACAAAGGGACCCAAAAATCATGTCCATAGTCAAGTTCCCATGTGTCCACTATGTAACCATAATATGTGTCCTTTCCCCTCTTGGTTGCTGCATCAAAGTGGACACCGCTGTTTTGGTTGGTGCTCTTTTTATCTTGGGCGATCATGTAAAATGTATTCCCATTATTTCGTATCCTTTTTAAGTCAATACAGTCGAAGATGGTCCCCTGGACAACTAGTACAGCTCATCAGAAACAGTGTTGTCACCTCTGAGACGTGTTTCCAACCAACTGCCGAAAGTCTTGATGTGTTCACATGTAATCCAGTCGTCACACTGCTCCAGGTGTTTGGAGCGCAGACTGTTCTTGTGGTCATCGACATACGGGGTCACCAAGGTAGAGTTCTGTAGAACTATGTAGTGTGCTTGAGACCAAGAATGCCCGTCCCTACATATTATTGAGTCCCCTCCAAGCGTGCCTTTTCTAGTCAGTCTCCCCTCATAGCGCGATTAAGGGAGACCAATCTTCTTAAGGCCAGGAATAAAGTCAACACAAAACCCAATAACATCCTCTGTTTGATGGCCCATGGAGATGCTTCCTTCTGGCCTAGCCGGGTACGGACATATTTCTTTAGGACTCCCATGAACCTCTCAAACGGGAACATATCATGTAGAAATATGGGGCCCAGAATGACAATCTCATCGACTAGATGAACTAGGACGTGCGTCATGATATTGAAGAAGGATGGTGGGAACACCAGCTCGAAACTGACAAGACATTGCGCCACATCACTCCTTAGCCTTGGTAGAATTTCTGGATCGATCACCTTCTAAGAGATTGCATTGAGGAATGCACATAGCTTCACAATGTCTAATCGAACGTTTTCCGGTAGAAGCCCCCTCAATGCAACCGGAAGCAGTTGCATCATAATCACGTGGCAGTCATGAGACTTTAGGTTCTGAAAAATTTTCTCAGTCATATTTATTATTCCCTTTATATTCAACGAGAAGCCACACGGGACCTTCATACTGAGCAGGCATTCAAAGAAGATTTCCTTCTCTTCTTTGGTAAGAGCGTAACTGGCGGGACCTTCATACTGCTTTGGAGGCATGCCGTCTTTTTCGTGCAAATGTTGCAGGTCCTCACGTGCCTCCTGTGTATCTTTTGTCTTCCCATACACGCCCAAGAAGCCTAGCAGGTTCACGCAAAGGTTCTTCGTCACGTGCATCACGTCGATTGAAGAGCAAACCTCTAGGTATTTCCAGTAGGGTAGGTCCCAAAATATAGATTTCTTCTTCCACATGGGTGCGAGTCCCTCAGTGTCATTCAGAACAGATAGTCCGCCGGGACCCTTTCCATATGTTCCTTGGGTCACCTACAAACTCAGCCCAGTACTTTCTCTCGACTTTGCTCCACTGCGACCCGTCAGCAGGTGCTCTCAACTTCCCGTCTTTCTTACGGTCCTCTTTGTGCCATCGCATCAACTTGGCATGCTCTTTGTTTCTGAACAGACGTTTCAACCATGGTATTATAGGAGCATACCACATCACCTTCGCAGGAACCCTCTTCCTGGGGGCTCGCCGTCAACATCACCAGGGTCATCTCATCTGATCTTATACCGCATTGCACCGCATACCGGGCACGCGTTCAAATCCTCAGACGCACCGCGTAGAGGATGCGATCGATAGGGCATGCATGTACTGCACCTCCAATCCTAAAGGGCATACGACCTTCTTTGCTGCGTACGTACTGTCGGGCAATTCGTTATCCTTTAGAAGCTTCTTCTTCAATATTTTCAGTAGCTTCTCAAATCCATTGTCAGGCACAACATTCTCTGCCTTCCACTGCAGCAATTCCAGTACAGTACCGAGTTTCGTGTTGCCATCTTCGCAATTGGGATACAACCTTTTTTTGTGATCCTCTAACATGCGATCGAACTTCAGCTTCTCCTTTTCACTTTTGCACTGTGTCCTTGCATCAACAATGACCCGGCGGAGATCATCATCGGGCACATCGTATGGTTCCTCTTGATCTTCAGCTTCCCTCGTTGCAGCATCACCGTATTCAGGGGGCACATAGTTGTCATCGTCCTCTTCTTCTTCGCTGTCTTCCATCATAACCCCTATTTCTCTGTGCTTGGTCCAAACATTATAGTGTGGCATGAAACCCTTATAAAGCAGGTGGGTGTGAAGGATTTTCCGGTCAGAGTAAGACTCCGTATTGCCACATATAGGGCATGGACAACACATAAAACCATTTTGCTTGTTTGCCTCAGCCACTTCGAGAAAATTATGCACGCCCTTAATGTACTCGGAGGTGTGTCTGTCACCGTACATCCATTGCCGGTTCATCTGCATGCATTAAGTGTGTCAAAAACCATTACAGAACATCATGAATAGATAAGTGACCAAATTAATAGAAGTTCATCATCACATTAAAACCAAAGTACATACATAGTTCTCATTGAACAACATATAGCTCTCCAGAGCATCTAATTAAACCATACATTGAAACTACGTAAACCAGTTTAATGCAACAACAAATGTGATCATAATCGCAACCAAGGTAACAATTTATCCAACGGCATAATGATACCAAGCCTCGGTATGAATGGCATATTTTCTAATCTTTCTAATTTTCAAGCGCATTGCATCCATCTTGATCTTGTGATCATCGATGAATCCGCAACATGCAACTCCAATATCACCTTCTCCTCCTCAATTTTTTTATTTTTTCCTTCAAGTAATTGTTTTCTTCTTCAACTAAATTTAACCTCTCGACAATAGGGTCGGTTGGAATTTCCGGTTCACATACCTCCTAGATAAATAAAATCTATGTCACGTTGGTCGGCATAATTGTCATAAACAATAAATGAACCAAATAGTTATAAAAGATAATATATATACCACCAAATAAATGAGAGCGGGGCCGAGGGGCCGACAGGCGGATATCAAAACTATCACACTATATAATAACAAACAATAATAAAAGTAAGAAAATTAGACAAGTATCTATCTAATCATACAAGTAAGAATTTTTTCTTTTAGAAAGAAGATAAGAACAAGAGGCTCACCACGATGGTGCCGGCGACGATTGGCGCGGGCGATCGACGGCGGTGAAGACAGGGACGGGACGTGACGGACCGCTAAACCTAGACAAATCTTGAGGAAAATGGAGCTTGGAGGTCGAGTTTGGAGAGGAGAAAGCTTAAGTAGTGTGGCTCGGGCATTTTATCGAACACCTCATGTGCATAGGAGGTGATCTAGAGCACCACAAAGCCCTCCGCTTGCCGGCCAGAACAAAGAGCAGTGGAGTGCTCTGCTCGTGGGCGAGTGGTATATATATCCACCTCATTGGTCCCGGTTCCAGCCACGAACCGGGACCAATGGATGTGGGCCAGGAGCGAGGCCCATTGGTCCCGGTTCGTGTCTGGAACCGGAACAACAGGGTCCAGATGAACCGGGACCAATGCTCCACGAGGTCCGGCCGGCCCCCTGGGCGCACAAACCGGGACGTATGCCCCCATCTGGAACCGGGATAACAGGGTCCAGATGAACCGGGACCAATGCTCCACGAGGCCCGGCCGTCCCCCTGGGCGCACAAACCGGGACGTATGCCCCCATGGGTCCTGGTTCGTGACTGAATTGGGACTAATGGGCTGGCCAGGCCTTGACCAAAGCCCTGTTTTCTACTAGTGCTTGCAATGGGAGAGGTGCTTAGTTTTGGGTTCAATTTTGCAGTGTCCTCACCCAGTGACAAAGTAGGGGAAGCGAGGCACGTATTTGTATTGTTGCCATCAAGGGTAAAAAGATGGCGTTTTCATCATATTGCTTGAGTTTATCCCTCTACATCATGTCGTATTGTTTAACGGTTACTCCGTTCTTATGAATTTAATACTCTAGATGCATGCTGGATAGCGGTCGATGTGTGGAGTAATAGTAGTAGATGCAGAATCGTTTCGGTCTACTTGACATGGACGTGATGCCTATATTCATAATCATTGACTTGGATATCATCATAACCTTGCGCTTTTCTATCAATTGCTCGGCAATAATTTGTTCACCCGCCGTATTATTTTCCTTCAGGAGAGAAGCCTCTAGTGAAACCTATGGCCCCCGGGTATATTTTTCATCATATTTTTTCAAATCTATAAACCAAAAAACCCAAAAATATCTCGTTGCAATTTATTTACTTTTACTTTGTTTTACGTTTTAGTAATCATTTATATCTATCTCTATCAGATCTCACCTTTGCAAGTGACCGCAAAGGGATTTACAACCCCTTTATCGCGTTGGGTGCAAGTGTTTGATTGTTTGTGCAGGTGCATAGATTGGAGACTTGCTTGTATCTCCTATTGGATTGATACCTTGGTTCTTAACTGAGGTAAATATTTATCTCTACTTTGCTGCATCACCCTTTACTCTTCAAGGGAAAAACCAATGCAAGCTCAAGAACTAGCAATCATGATGTGACCGTGTTATCAAATGATAACTCATGTCTATGATTAGGAAACCTTAACCATTTTTGATCAACGAGCTAGTGATTAACAAAATAGTCTAGTAGAAGCTTACTAGGGTCAAAGTATAGGGGATCTATCGTAGTCCTTTTGATAAGTAAGAGTGTCGAACCCAACGAGGAGCAGAAGGAAATGATAAGCGGTTTTCAGCAAGGTATTCTCTGCAAGTACTGAAATAAGTGGTAACAGATAGTTTTGTGATAAGATAAATTGTAATGAGAAACAAGTAACAAGAGTAAATAAAGTGCAGCAAGGTGGCCCAATCCTTTTTGTAGCAAAGGACAAGCCTGGACAAACTCTTATAATAGGAAAAGCGCTCCCGAGGACACATGGGAATATCGTCAAGCTAGTTTTCATCACGTTCATATGATTCGCGTTCGGTACTTTGATAATTTGATATGTGGGTAGACCGGTGCTTGGGTGTTGTTCTTGCTTGAACAAGCATCCCACTTATGATTAACCTCTATTGCAAGCATCCGCAACTACAACAAAAGTATTAAGGTAAACCAAACCATAGCATGAAACAAATGGATCCAGATCAGCCCCTTACGAAGCAACGCATAAACTAGGGTTTAAGCTTCTGTCACTCTAGCAACCCATCATCTACTTATTACTTCCCAATGCCTTCCTCTAGGCCCAAATAATGGTGAAGTGTTATGTAGTCGACGTTCACATAACACCACTAGAGGCTAGACAACATACATCTCATCAAAATATCGAACGAATACCAAATTCACATGACTACTAATAGCAAGACTTCTCCCTTGTCCTCAGGAACAAACGTAACTACTCACAAAGCATATTCATGTTCATAATCAGAGGGGTAATAATATGCATAAAGGATCTGAACATATGATCTTCCACCAAATAAACCAATTAGCATCAACTACAAGGAGTAATCAACACTACTAGCAACCTACTAGCACCAATCCCGGACTTGGAGACAAGAATTGGATTCAAGAGATGAACTAGGGTTTTGAGAGGAGATGGTGCTGGTGAAGATGTTGATGGGGATTGCCCTCTCCCGATGATAGGAGCGTTGGTGATGACGATGGTGATGATTTCCCTCTCCCGGAGGGAAGTGTCCCCGGCAGAACAGCTCTGCCGGAGCCCTAGATTGGTTCCGCCAAGGTTCTGCCTCGTGGCGGCGGAGTCTCGTCCCGAAAGGTTGCCTCTTACTTTTTTCTTGATGAAAGACTTCATATAGGAGAAGATGGGCGTCGGAGAGCCACCAGGGGGCCCACGAGGTAGGGGGCACACCCTAGGGGGGCGCCCCCCACCCTCGTGAGCAGGGTGTGGGCCCCTGGCCTTCATCTTTGGCGATGATTTTTCTTTATTTATTTTAAGATATTCCGTGGAGTTTCAGGACTTTTGGAGTTGCACAGAATAGGTCTCCAATATTTGCTCCTTTTCCAACCCAGAATTCCAGCTGCCGGCATTCTCCCTCTTCATGTAAACCTTGTAAAATAAAAGAGAATAGCCATAAGTATTGTGACATAATGTGAAATAACAGCCCATAATGCGATAAATATCGATATAAAAGCATGATGCAAAATGGACGTATCAACTCCCCCAAGCTTAGACCTCGCTTGTCCTCAAGCGAAAAGCCGATAACAATATATATGTCCTCATGTTTAGAGGTAGAGGCGTCGATAAAAATAAAATATGGACATGAAGGCATCATGATTGTTCTTATAACAGCAACACATATAGATTTTGTCATATGATTACTTATGTTCAAGTGATGATCTTTTCACAATGCAAAAGTATGAATCAGAAACCTTATTGAGCACCAACAAATTATAACCTCAGTCATTGAAGCAATTGCAATTTATCATAACATCGGAAAGAGTCTATTTCAGAGCTTAAAAGCAAGTCCACATACTCAACTATCATTTAGTCCTTCATAATTGCTAACACTCACGCAATACTTGTGGTTACGGAGTTTTAATCGGGCACAGAGAAGATAGGGGCTTATAGTTTTGCCCCACAACCTTTTACCTCAAGGGTAATGTCAACAATAATAATTCATGCTCCCCTACATCCAATTATATATATATATATATATATATATATATATATATATATATATATATATATATATATATATATATATATATATATGATGGTCTTTCCAACATCTTTGGGCTTGCCAAAGGATAAAATGAAAAGGAAAGGTGAAGATCACCGTGACTCTTGCATAAGGTAGAGGATAATAATAAAAGATAGGCCCTTCGCAGAGGGAAGCAGAGGTTGCCATGCGCCTTTATGGTTGGATGCACAAAATCTCAATGCGAAAGAACGTCACTTTATATTGCCCCTTGTGATATGAACCTTTATTATGCAGTCCGTCGCTTTTATTACTTCCCATCACAAGATCGTATAAAGCTTATTTCTCCCACACCAATCAATCATACATGTTTAGAGCAATTTTTATTGCTTTGCACCGATGACAACTTACTTGAAGGATCTTACTCAATCCATAGGTAGATATGGTGGACTCTCATGGCTAAACTGGTTTAAGGGTATTTGGAAGCACAAGTAGTATCTCTACTTGGTGCTGAGAATTTGGCTAGCATGAGGGGGAAAGGCAAGCTCAACATGTTAGAGGATCCATGACAACATACTTTATCTCAGATATAAGAAAACATAACTCATCACGTTGTCTTCCTTGTCCAACATCAACTCTTTAGCATGTTATATTTTAATGAGTGCTCCCAATCATAAAATATGTCAATGATAATATATCTATATGTGAAACCTCTCTTTCCTTATTACTTCCTATTAATTGCAACGATGACCAAAGCTATATTTGCCAACTCCCAACAACTTTTAATCATCATACTCTTTCTATGTGAAGTCATTACTCTTAATAAGATCAATATGAACTCTTTGTTTCTTTTTATTCTTTTTCTTCTTTCTTTTCTTTTATTCACCCAAGATCTTGGCAAAATAATCAAGCCCTTGACTCAACTAACTTTATTATATATATAGCTCACGGACTCGATTACACAGAGAGATCATAAAGCAAAACTCAAAACTAGATCATGCCATGAACTTTATTCCACTAGATCAAGATACTACTAAAAGGATCGAACTAAGAAAGGCGGTAAAGATAGGAGTTGTGATGGTGATACGATACCGGGGCACCTCCACCAAGCTTGGCAGTTGCCAAGGGGGAGTGCCCATACCCATGTGATTATGCACCCTTATTTGCCGGTGAAGGTGGAGGTGATGGATAGTCGCACATCGAGCGTAAGAGGTCCTCCAACTTGCGAATAATTCCCTTGAGTGCAATGATATGCTCCTTCAACAAAATATTTTCACTTGTGAGATACTTGTTTTGAATACGAGCTAACTCAATCATCTTGAAAGCTTCGATTTCAATTGGGGTAAGAAGGTTGTGATCAAGTTGAAGGATGTCTTCGCTGCGGAGTTTGGTTCTCCATGGCCTTCTTGATCCCTTCATCCTTGTTGATCTCCATGGGTTCTTCCTCTTCAGCTCTATCTTCATTAGCCAAGCATCTTTGTCACTATTGTTAGAGGAGGGAGCGACATGATGCCCGGCCTTGACAACCTGACGAGAGAACAGCTCGAAACAAGAAGAAGAGATTTGCGTGATACGAGAGTCAAAACCTTGGGGAGAATATATAATGAATTTTTACCGACCATAATACGTATCGTGCAAGAAAACGGAGTCCGGAGGGCACACGGGGTGCTAACGAGGTAGGGGCGTGCCGGGGTAGGCGCGCCCTCCACCCTCGTGGAGCCCTCGTGTCCTTCCCGGACTGCCACTTATTTTCTATTTTCTAAATATTCCAAAACGGAGAAATATTGCCTTAGAAATTGTTTTGGAGTCGGTTTACTTACCATACCACATACCTATTCCTTTTCGGAGTCTGAAACGGTTTGGAAAGTGTCCCTTACGTATTCCTCCGGGGTTACAGATTTCAATAATATTGGTTTCAACATTTATGGGATTACGAGATATAATGTTTGATCCTTTGACCGTTTACCACCTTGGATTTGTACCTTGAAGTTGTTGATTTTATGGCACCGGAACGATAGACCTCCTCGATAACGTAGGGACCTTCCCATTTAGAGAGAATTTTTCCTGCAAAAAATCTTAAACGAGAGTTGTATAGCAATACATAATCACCTACATTAAACTCACGCTTTTTTATCCTTTTGTCATGCCATCTTTTAACTTTTTCTTTAAACAACTTAGCATTTTCATAATCTTGGGTTCTCCATTCATCAAGTGAGCTAATATCAAATAACCTTTTCTCACCGGCAAGTTTGAAATCATAGTTGAGCTCTTTAATAGCCCAATATGCCTTATGTTCTAGTTCAAGAGGTAAGTGACATGCTTTTCCATAAACCATTTTATACGGAGACATACCCATAGGATTCTTATATGCAGTTCTATAGGCCCATAATGCATCATCAAGTTTCTTGGACCAATTCTTTCTAGACCTATTAACAGTCTTTTGCAAAATTAATTTGAGCTCTCTATTGCTCAATTCTACTTGACCACTAGACTGTGGGTGACATGGAGATGCAATTCTATGATTAACATCATATTTAGCAAGCATTTTACGGAAAGCACCATGAATAAAATGTGAACCACCATCAGTCAATAAATATCTAGGAACTCCAAACCTTGGAAAAATAACTTCCTTAAGCATTTTAATAGATGTGTTATGATCAGCACTACTAGTTGGAATAGCTTCTACCCACTTAGTAACGTAATCAACAGCAACCAAAATATGTGTATATCCATTAGAGGCAGGAAAAGGTCCCATATAATCAAAGTCCCAAACATCAAATGGTTCAATGACAAGTGAATAATTCATAGGCATTTCTTGACGTCTACTAATATTACCAATTCTTTGACATTCATCGCAAGACAAAACACTACAAAAAAATACACTTCCATGATGATACGTGTTTGGCACAGTAGGTCGCGTTTTTTTGTCATGCATGTACATCCATGACAAATTTATGACAGAATCAAGATAGTCATACCTGTGCTGTCGTAGAAGTGTTCCATGACATTACCAAAATTATCATCACGAAGTGTCCACTTCCATGACGATAAATCGCGTCCGTGAAGTGCTTTCGTCAAGGGTGACCGACACGTGGCATCCACCGTAACGGAACGCCGTTAAGCTATCGGGTCGGGTTTTGGATCCAATAACCCGTTAACAGCCCCGACCAATGGGGATTTTCCACGTGTAAAATCATCATTGGCTGGAGGAGACACGTGTCAGGTCCGCGTTGGCACATGTGTCACTCATCCAATGGGCGAGACGCGCCTATGATATGTTGACACGTGGACCGGCCCATCAAGTTTAAATGGGCCGGCCCAACTAAAGGCCCACAAGATTTTGCGAACCATAATGGGCCGGCCCAGCTAAAGGCCCACGAGATTTTGCGGGCCATAATGGGCTGGCCCAACTAACGGCCCACAAGATTTCGCGGGCCATAATGGGCCGGCCCAGGTAAAGGCCCACAAGATTTTTGTTTGCCATAATGGGTCGGCCCAAGTAAAGGCCCATAAGATTCTTGCAGATCATAATGGGCCGGCCCGGCTAAAGGCCCACGAGATTTCACCAACATTAACAGGCCGGCCCAGCTATAGGCCCACAAGAATTTGAGGGCCCTAGTAGGCCGGCCCATTAACTGGTTGCCATGTTTTGGGCCAAATGTCGGCCCATATTTGATTCGGTCCATTAATGGCCTGCCACGCTCCGGGCCTAATAGTGGCCCATATGAGATCCGGCCCGTTAAAAGCCTACCATGTTCTGAGCCAAATTACGGCCCAGATTAGGTACGGCCCTTTAAGAGGCTATGGGCCCAATTATGGCACATATCAGATTCGGCCCGTCAACTGGACACTATGCTTTTGGGCCCACTTGCTAGAGGCCCACATAGTAATTCGGCCTGACATTAGTTTTGGCCTCTTAAGGACCCCTTTAACATTTCGGCCCTATATTAATTTCGGCCTGTTAAATGCCCGTCATATAGTTGGGCCTAACTACGGCCCGGTTTGCATCCGCCCGCTCATGACCGATATCTGATTGGGCCAAACAAGGACCGAGACAATTTTGGCTGTTAAAAGCCCGTGATTTGATTCGCACAATCATGGGCGGAGTTCATTAAGACTCTTTGCCGCCCGTTAGCTGTTAAATCACGTTTCAGGCCCAACCTACATCGTGATTGCATGACGGCCCGATTATGTACCGTAATTTTATGTTTTGGCCGGTTTACTGCAAAGACAGTAAAATAACTGCAGCATCGTGAATAAGAAAAAACCTAAACTATACAATAAAGAAATTACAGCATATTACATCCACTGGGCATCAAAGTTCGCCACTATGATAATAAAGCACAAGCAGACAACATATTACATACACTGGGCATCAAAGATCGCCACGGTGCGAATAAACATGCCGACAAAATAATATACAAAACCGACAGCACTTCAATAGAGTTCAAGAAAGGTTAGCCCTACTGGGGAGTTGCAGCGCAAGCAGCTGAGCAAGATGATGAGACTGCGCTTGTTCAACACTTAAATCTTCCTCACTCTGAAAGATAAACAAGAAGCATGATGACAGGTTTTCCACATAAAAGTATCGATGCTGAAAATTCATCACATTTCTTCTTGATTGAATAAAGTGACATAGTTTAAAATTACATTAACACAATATGGTATTGTTCAGGTCAAGACATGGCAGGAAATGACATTGTGAAGGAGTTGGCAGCTTCACGACACCACTGGATTACAGATCAAGAACTCATAAGTATCAATGGTTAGTGTGCTGTCGATTTATCCCATTTCAGATTGGCAAATAAAGAGACGGTTTAAATAATAATCCCTCCGTCCGGAATTACTTGTCATCAAAATGGATGTGTCTAGAACTAAAATACATCTAGATACATCCATTTCAATGACAAGTATTTTCGGACGGAGGGAGTAGTAGAATGATATGACATTGTTCATTGTTAAGACATTGCAGAATATGACATTGTGCTGTAGTGGGTAGGTTCACCACACCACTAGATTACGGATGAAGAATAGAAGCATACATGCATTGCAAAAGAAGATCACTTGCTCTGTATACTTTAATTTACATGGTATGAATAAGGAACTTGGTTGTACAACTGAAAACTTAAATTGAGAAAGGACAAACTTTTGTTTATGAACTACTCCCTCCGTTCTAAAATAGATGACCCAACTTTATACTAACTTCAGTACAAAGTTGGGTCATCTATTTTGGAACGGAGGGAGTACATAATAAACTTTAAACATGCAATTTGATGCAAACACCAAAAATAAACAGCTGTTGCAGTCATGCCTAACCAAATATATACAACAAATTTTCAAGGCTTGAGATGGACAAACTTACATTATTGGTGAAGACATGCTCTATAAAGGCCTTGTCCATGCCGATGGGGGGCAATTCAAGAAGTTTACCACAGAATCTTCTTCATAAGCATTGCCTTTATTCTACATTTTGTTAAGAGTAAATATAGATGTGATAATATATGAAAAAATGGAGAATATTTAAGATAAGATGAAGAGTGATGCTACATAACCAAGTAGCTATAAATGTAAGTGCAGCGATACAGGCAAAAGGTACAGCCAAGAGCAATGCACAGCTAAACTTCTTCAGTACCAACCTTATGGTAAGAGTAAATATAGATCTGATGTGTAGAAAATGGAGGGCAAAGGAAAATAAGCTACAGAGTGATGGTACATGAACAACTACCTGTCATTATAAGTACACTGATAAAGGACAACATGTACTTACAAGAACAATGCAGAGCTAAAAAAACATTGGCATTGGATACTGAAGAATTTGGAGCGAACAATTGATAAGCAAGATATCATGCATACTGCTGTCACATAATGAACCGGTATGTATGCAAATGCAGTGATACAGACAATAGGTACTAACAAGAGCAAAGCAGCGGGCAGCATATTTGCGATATCCTGTCGTTCTTTTCAAATCGGAATTCTTCTTCGAGCAGATTTCCTGCAAACAAGATCCGTAAGGCACATGCGGAAAAGTAGAAGTTCAAATTGTCATGTGATTTCATAGACAGTACCTCATCCTGGGAACGAGACCAGTGCATAACAATGTTTTTCCATTCAATCTCTTCTAAATTTAGCACAAGAGACTTCACCGGAAATTCGTTTATAGATTTGCCACCAAAATGTGATTTCCTCAGGTAACACCGATACTGCTGCAATGCTTCCTTGAAAAGCACAAGCAAGCTTTCCTCGTCATGACTATCCAGATTGACCCTCGCCTAGTTACAACAATGTAATGTAAATCATTGATGTGTTCAATCAACAGAAAACAGGAAAATAATAACCATGAATAATAGCACTTGCACGTAAGTTGGACAGGAAGATCTGAAAATGGTGTTTGTCTTCACAATAATCTTCCCATGATGGGAATATATGCACGTAGTCCCTAACAACATTGAAAGCATTGTCTTTTAAACTGGGAATAAATGGAATGGGGTTCCAATCTGCAGGAATTGGCCGTCTCTGCAGCTTGGGATAGGTCTTCGCCGGTGGACTTGCTGTACTTTTTTTTGGAGTGGGATTTTTCGTGGTATAGCTGGTGCTATGGCAAATGAAATCGGTATACCTTTTGCTGGAGTGCAGGTCCGTGTGGTGGGGCTAGTGGTGTGGCCATGAAGTATGGGTACAGTCTGCTTTGAGTCGGTCCTCGTTTTGTGTCACAGCTCTATCGAACATGGTAAAGAAGAGCAAGCAGATTTTGGATAATAAAATGTTGGTTGCGCAGTGCCCACACATGATGAACCAAAGCGCATTAAGAATGCAACTCCCAGCTGTCTCTCGACCATTTCAGGTGGTTGGATGAAGATCCTACGTCTCCTAACCCTTCCTCTTCCTCGTCTGTGATTCTTCCCATACAGAACACCGCACGGGCCACCGGCTAGAACACCGGCCCCCACCGCCTGGGTTCCTCCGCCACCCCACCCCCACCCGCGTCGAGTTTTCTTCGTTCGGCGAGGCCCCACAACCACCCGAGCCCCTTGGATCGCACCGGCGAACTCCGGCGAGCTCTGAAAAATCGACTGACCCAATTTTGAAATTTAGTCTACTGTGATTTAACTAGTGTGGAATATAAAAGGGGAAAACCATAAGCATTGGGAGTATAGTGTTGAGCGTGCCATGGCGGATCTGAAGGTGCAAACCGGACAAAGGCAACTTCGCAACCAAGACAAGAAATCAGAGTAAAGCAGTGGCGATCTATTTTCTTGCTGCGATAAATAAGTTGAGCAGATCTGAAAGAGTACCGCCTACAGTGCGGCGCTGTACGATCTGGTGAGAATTTGACGGTGTTGCGGTAGCGATGGCTGTCGGCGGCGTGGAAGCAGATCTAGGAGGGTAGACGGTGGCGGCGGGGCGCGATGGACGAGACAGTCGTAGAAGCGGCGCCGGCAAGGTGGACGACGGCGGGGATGAAGCGAGAGGACGGGATGCAAGGATCCCGGTCCGAAGGCGTGGATGAGAGAGGTCGATCTCTTGTAATGGACGGCGGCGTCGGGGTATCAGCTCCGGCATGGTGGAGGAGGACGGCGGTGGATGGGGTGGCGGACGGCAGCGGACGGAGGAGGGTGGGGGTGGAGAGGTTGTTTTGGCGCCCACAGAGTACGAATGGGGAAAAGGAAGGTAGAGAGGAAGGGGGGAACCATGTAGTCAGGGCGCGCTTGTCTCAAATGTGAGGAAATTTACAAACTTAGCCCCGCTTCAAATTTCTACTACATCACAAGCAACATTAGTCGGTTGGGGATAGGACGGTAATCTCACATACACGAATATTTGCCGACGAGAGTTTGTTTTGGCGCCCCGTGTATGAATATGAATCGAGGAGGAGTCGATTTTGGCGAAGGCACTGCTTGTGTTTTGGCGCCCACGTGTATGAATCCGGGTGAGAGGCGGTTACGTCACGTTTGGGTGAAATTACAAACCTACCCCTATCGAAACCTATAGAAATCCAGCAGATAGACTTTGCTTGTGACGAGGATAGGAAGTAGTGATTTCCATCTCGCAGATTTTGGTTTCAAGTGATTCTGCGACTTTCCCGCTTCGTTCAAATTTTGCACAGTGTGCGTTTACGTGCCAACTCAATTCGAATCCCGTTTGTATTCTACTATTTTTTCAAGGGATCCATTTTCAATTGGAATTACATTAAATATACATCATTTTTTTACATATATACTTTCAAAAGCACAACAAAGAATTCCGCTCCTTTATATGTATAATATGATTTACAAATACAACGATCTCGAAATCTTAAGGTTGAATTGAAAAATTTAACCAAATTATGTTCTACTAAAATGTATGGATCAGTAATATCTACATATTAAATAACATAGATGTGCGTGAATTCATATGAGTATGCATGTTTGATAGATCAATTTTGGTTCGAGTATGGATGACATGTATCATCATCTCAATTCAAATATTTGAATCCCTTTTTGTTCACTCCTTTCACGCCCATCTCTCTCGCATGCATGCTCCTTGGTAGCCATCACTCTCTTTTCTCCAGCTCACCCAAGACGCTCACTTCATGTTTCTCCTATCCTCGCAAACATGGTCTCTCGACGTCTCCCTTGAGAAGTGTCACACTCTCCCTATCATTATACATTACACGGTTTTCATTATCTCTCACGTCTCTACTGTTCTCTGGTATCACTCGGTACCTAAGCTTTCTTTTTCACCGCCACACACACAGTATCCACTCGTCTTTCACTTTGTCTTTCTCTCTATGGGATTCACTCACACACCCTATATGTCTCTACATATGACTCATACCACTAAAATTACTCTCTCTCTCTCTCTCTCCTGTAGACACAACATTTGTTGCGGTCTCCTTTTCGTCTCCATCCCAGACTGACACCGATCAGACAACCCCGACTACCGCCTCCTCTCTCTCTCTCTCTCTCATAGACACACACACACACACACACACAACTCCTGCTTCCACCCCCCTTCCCGACTACCGTCTCTCTCACACACACACAAAACTCTCGCTTTCGCACCCCGACTCGTATTTCTCTCATAAGCATTTATCGACTAGCTAGCCTCTAGATAGGTTTATACACCCGCACACTCATGCTTCCGCCATCGCATACATGTCTCTCTCTCGCTCCTTGTATCTATGTAGCTTTTTCTTCCCTTCTTGAGACACGCCCTCTCGATCATGCACACACACACACTATCGCCTCATTTTAAGCTGATACCTGTCGCACACACACTACTTGTGTCTTTGTCACACATGCACTCCGTCCTCCTCCACTCTCCCTCTCTCTCACACACACATGGGCTTTTTGCAACAACTAGCAAGATGCCATGCGTTGCACGGAACATCAAGATGCATTTGTATGAGTAGTTTATCTTGTGGATGAAAAGGATGAACGAGGGAAGACCTTATTTGCAAATGTGGAGAGGGGTGTGGGTATCTTTTTGCAAAATTGCCATAGTTTCCTTCCTATCCGTCAGATATAGATCGGACGGCCTATATTGTAGGACGGCAGGCACACGATCATCACCGGCAATGCTTTTTATAAGGGTAGGGATAAAACATAGAGTTGGTGATGATGGTGGGCCTGCCATACTGCATTGTAGGTCGTCCGATTTATATCTGACGGATAGCTAGGAAGGAAAATATGGCAATTTACCCACACTCTTCACCACATTTGCAGATAAGGCCTTCCCTCGTTCATCCTTTTCTCCCACGAGATTTTGATGTTCCGTGCAACGTACGGGCATCTTGCTAGTAAGAGTATAAATTAGACATATACCACTTCTCGAATCTTGAAACCAACAACATGCCTCCCTTATCTCATCAAAACTGCCAAAGGAATATATTTTGAGTGAAACATAACATATTTTTAGTGATATACGTATTTCAAAACTAGACTTTTTTTCTATCAAATCGGTGAATATGTATTAATCTACTTTGATCGTGTGGCAATGCATTGGCACATTGCTAGTAGTTATTATAATTTTTTGGACACCGGACAAACGGTGGAGTACATATACAAAGAGAAGAGGCGCACGCACGGAGTCGACCTCTCGCTGTCTCGCACACATGGGTGTTACGTAAAGGTGACGTTAACAAATAAACCCTAAAACCCTAGGTGCATGATTGCTGCATTCGCGGGTGCAGTGCGTGGTGGAGCACCTTTATAGGAGTTGATGGTCGGGACCACGGTGAACGACTTGGGCGCGGTGGCTCGCCGATTGCCACGAATCGAGTAGCCACGTTTAAAATATCGCTTTTAAGCGGGGTTAAGAGTTCCGATTTTAAATGGCACATTATAAGTAGTAAGTAGTTTTTAGAACGAATGGTATGGAGCGAAAATGGAATTCATAGTACTACGTGCCTCCTTGGCGTATGGTTGTATGGGTTTATGTTACGAGATGTTGAACCTGGTAGTTCTAGGGCAAATACTATGGTTTAGATTTAGATGCTGGTTTTCGAGAATCGGAAGGGGAAACCCTTCTTTGATTAAAAAACTACTACCTCCATTCGGCTTACTAGTCCCCATCGTACTTTGGGTCAAAGTTTGTCCATGAATTTTACTTGTAAAATGTGAATGGAAAACGAGATTTTGTTATACCCAAACAAAAAGGACTGGAGGGAGTGATTGCTCTGACACGGACGCGACCTCTCATAGCACATGCATTGAACGGTAGCGCCCGCCAAGAGGGCCGCACTCACTGCAGGCCGGTGAGCACGCCTCCTCGCTGCGTGCAACCAGCTTAAGACTGCCCCTTTGCCTTCATTGAATCCAGCGCGCAGACGCAACACGTCCTTCCATGAGCGGCAGGCATTTTAGAACACAAAATTGACTAAAATATAATTAATTTACGCATGGTCTTGACTTGTTGTGCTCGCACTGGTAGCAGGAACTATTAGAGGGTTTTCTTTATTTATAACTCTCCTCACAATTTTTTGGCTTTGAAGTGAATCATGGTTGTGTACATTATGTATGAATGTGCAGATATCTGTGAACATGAGTTTGATGTGGAAGTTGGACTTGGCATGTCGGGCTTGCGCGTGAACTATACCATGTCCAATGCTTAAATCGTTATTGTTTGGAAAGTAATTGTTGTTATTACATGACCGAAAAAAACATTTTGTGCCACATCATTAGATGCACAGACATCACAACAGCATGCTTGTTGGATAAACATTTGAACCTAGCTATTATGAAGGAAATTTTGTGTTGACAACAGTTTTAGATAGCAGGAGACGCCTAGCCTGCTCTGCCTCTGCTAGCTTATTTCTGGATTCTTCCATCTCTTCTTTGGCTTGGGTGAAGAGATCATCTTATTGCTCTTTTCGCTTCTTCAGGAACTCAGCTACATTCTCAAGGGCTGCTGCACGCTTTCTTTCAGCCTTTACTAATGCCATGAGGACACGAACAGCTGACGACTCCACCTGGCTTGTGTGTAATCCAGCATCATCTGGGAATTTGCACCTTGTGTCTAATCCAGCATCATTAGGGAGGCGGCACCTTGTGTGTAATCCAGCCTCATTTTGGAAACATGATCTCGAGGTTGACCATACTTCCCTCCTCGCAAGAACTGCATCGACATGAAGTTACTTCTTTTTAGATCAATACTCGGAGAAACCTAGATCCATTTAGTATAAGCGGATAAGCAGAACTCGGAGAAGTGAATTCAAAAGGAAAAGAAATATAAAACAGACTACACGGTGAGAACACCCACTTCCTACATCAAGTTAAAACGAAAGCATTAGGACGATTAAGACTCTTCTTATTACACATCGAAGAACACCACGCTTAAGAGAAACAGAAACTACAACATATACACATCGAAGAACACGAGGCTAAATGAAAGTAATTGAAAGGGTGTTACTTACCAAAGCTCGTTTTACAGGTTCGGTGCAGGTCCTCTTTAACTTGCCACACTCCTTGAAGATGTCCCGAATATCCCGTGTTTGGTCTTCATTGCTCCTCTGCATGTTCACACTCGTGGTTTCAAAATCTCAACATGGCAAGAAAAATACTACTAGTAATACTCGCGCATCTTGTGGGCAACATTAAAGCACTCGTCTGCCATGTTAGAGCATCTCCAACAGAATCGCAACGCGCGGCACTTTCAAAAAAGCGTTTACAGTGTTGAGATCGAGAAATAGATACTAGAGAGTAGAGGATAGTTCTCAGCATAGATAGATACAAAAAAGATAATTCAACTACTCCTCGTCGTCCGACTGCTCCTCGGTGATGTCCTCCTCCAACGTCTGACTGTAGGCGTGAAGATACCGATCGTCGTCGGATTCCCAGGGTGACGCTGCTCCTAGCCTCATGTTGAATTGAGCGTCCACTTTTCACCTACGCTTGTCCTCGCGATAGGCGGCTCGCTCCGCCCTCCTCTTATCCCTCTCCGCCCTCCTTTGCGCGTAGAACTCGCGCTCATTGATGATGTCCTGCGGGAAGTGTTGGCGCCACAGCACAATGGCTTCCTCGTCCATCTCGGCGATGCTGAGACAGTGCTCCCGCCTACGGTTGTCGCGACGATCCTCATCGGTGTTAAGCCGCGGCAGAGGCGCGAGCTCCTGCACCCGCTCCCGCGTCGGCACGTTGGGGAAGTTCAATGTTCTATGAGGCCACCGGAGGCGCCACGCCGCCGCGTCGTACGCGCGGGCGGCCTCGGTGGCGGTGTTGAAATTGCCGAGGCCGAGGCGCATCCCGTGGAACCGGATCTCGGCGGAGAAGCCGCCGGAGGGGCGCGCGCGGACGCCGCGGTATCCCCAAGTTTCCCGACGACGTGGTGACATGGTGGCGCGGCGGCGGCGAGGTGAAAAAGAGCGGGGAGAGAGCGGTGGCGAGGCACAGAGCGGTGGCAAGGCACAAAGCAGTGGGAGGGCGTTGGATTTTATAAAGCGGGGGCGGACGCCGCGCGCCAAAACTAGCGCACGCCCGGCCGCTTTTTCCCGCGCGCGCGCGATCCTTTCCCAACGTCTCTGCTATCTCTACTCTCTTCTCTACGGTTATATTTATTTTATATTTAATATTTAATATTTATCTCTACTTCCTTTACTGTCTACTTTTTTTTTCTTGCAATATAGGCCGTCCGATTTATATCTGACAGATAGGAAGGAAACAAATGGGAATTTTGCAAAAAGATACCCATACCCCTCTCCAGGTTTGCAAATAAGGCCTTCCCTCGTTCATCCTTTTCTCCCACAAGATAAACTACTCATACAAATGCATCTTGATGCGTGCAACGCATGGGCATCTTGCTAGTTCTAAAAACCTTTCCATCATTTGCCACACTACTGGTTGCAGATGAAAAACCTACCCAAGCACAACGTGGTACAGGAGCGAAGCACAATTACAAGCTGATATTCTGTTGGACAATGGAGGCTATAACCAATTACTTTTACGGGAACAATAGCACCCAGGAAAATTGAAGGGTAGGTATGAACAAAATTGGAACTGCACATGTCTTGCTAAGTGATTCAATACACACATTACCAATCGAGGAGGAGAACGATGGTCGCGGCGGCCTCTGTGAGTCATGGTCGGCAACGGGAGTCAGTTCATTGTCCACGACGGTGGTACTTCTGCGCTTGGCGTCGGCTTCCGGGAAGCAGATCCGAGACCGTGGAAGACGATGTCGGGGAAGAGGCTCCGTCTACGACGACGACGGTGGACCGGCTCCAGTGCGGCGTACAAGGTCGTCAATGAGGCAGATGCATTGCGGTGGACGAGTGCGCCGATGTAAAGGGGAGGAGCACGAAGGCTGCGGTGCCGTGGAGAAGTCTATTTTGCGGTGGGGATAGAAAATGGGGAGTATTCAGGTGTACTACTCTGGGTGCCGGGGTGGGGCTGGCTGGGTAGGGTGAACCTGAACTTACGAAAACAGCCCCCTACCAAGCGTCGTCGAGGCCTGTTCGAAGGCTATGATGGTTACTTCCCACTGCTCGAATCAGGGTCGCGGGAGATTTTCCGCCGACCTCAAAATTTTGTGACTTTGGACTCCCGTGTGGCGTGTTGAGTGATTCGGCTAAGCAACTAGCGAGTAGTAGTAGTAAACTCTGCATATTAGGTTTGACCAAAGTCAAACTTCCTAAAGTTTGACCAAGTTTATATAAAATATAAACATTTACCATAACAAATATGTATGATGTGGAAGTACATTCAATAATGAATCTAATGGTATTTATTTGTTATTGTATATGTTAATATTTTTGTTATAAGCTTTCGAGAGTTTACAAAACTTGACTTTGACCAATGCTAATCGCGGACTTAAATAAAAGCGGAGGAGTACACATTGGTTTTCTTAGTTTGTAGTGAACTAATCATTTGTTGAAATTGTGAAATAAATATATTAGGCTATTGACTTCGAATGTAATGGTCTATACAATTCAATAGTTACAATCATTGTCGAATCCCAAGATGTATACAAGGTCTATAGTACTTCACAACATGCTCAAACTCACATAATCCTAGTCAAATGAGAATCTAAATGCATTTCATAGTTATTACTTTGTAGCATGCAACAAAAACAACCAAAACTCTACATCAGCCATTATAGAAGCAACATTTTGACATATCCCATTGTGTGAATGAAACATGCAGAGAGAGCTTTTGAAGATGGAGTAGATAGGGCGGGAAAGATTGTATGTATGTGGACGAGAGAGTAGGAGACAAACCTAACGAGACACACACACACACACACACACACAGAGAGAGAGAGAGAGAGAGAGAGAGAGAGAGAGAGGGAAGAAGTTAGGTCTGTGAGAAAGATGGAGACATGTAATATACGTGATTCTGTATACGTGGAAGGAGAAGAGACAACATGTTTGATGAGAGAGCTGGAAAAACATGGACGAGAGGGGAAGGATCTCTTGGGTTGAGGATGTCAATTTTGTGCGGGGGAGAGATGGATTGGTAATTTTGTGCAAGAGAAAGAGAGGGTGGGGGGAGGAGTCATTCAGCCGTCGTCACATCACCCTGCTTCCAAATGACCCCACATTCTCTAGCGTGGTGTGGTCGCCGTCTTCGATCTGCTCGATGCCCTCTTTGAAGATTGAGGTGTTGTGCATGTTGGGGTGCAAAGAAGCACAAGCGAGAGTGGTCGCCGTATAACCTTGGATGGGGATGAATTGTCTGCTCGGGGGAGTGTGTGTGTGTGTTGTGCTGCATGCGTGTGTGTGTGTGTGTGTGTGTGCGTCTTGTCTTGTGTGTGTGTGTGTGTGTGTGTGTGTCGATATTGAGCGAAAACAAACCTAAGGAGAGAAATGGGTATTCACGAAGAGATTACGCGGGCCTTGAGGTGGGCGGGGGCGAGTGAGGGTGTCAAAATGTGCTGCGTTGATGCATATGTTGCATGCGATCGTGCGAGGGACAGACGAATCGAGAAAGATGGTTGTTGTGTTACGGATCCTCTCCTCTCTCTCTCTCTCTCTCTCTCACACACACACACACACAAGTAAACTAGAAGACCGTTCTCTCATGTATACACAACGTATCGGCATCTGTCTATGTCTCACTCATGCATGATCGTTTGCACATTCACACATCTCTATGTCTGTATCACACGCACACCGTCTCCACATTGCCCTTCCGCCACAACACATGGACACATACACACATTCTCTCTCAGTCACACACACAAAATAAGTATTAAAAAAACTAGGCGCACCTAAAACGTACAAATCCAAATAAACACAAACTGGAGCTAAATTCAAATATATGGAAATATTGCAGCGTCAAGAACTTTCCCAGGAAAAAAAGTTGAGTAATATTCGAGGATTGTTTTCACACACACAAAAAGGTTCGGTGGATGTCCTTCGAGCGCGACACGGTGACGCACCATTCGATCGACCGCGCGGCCGCGGTTCACGCGCTTGCACAGGATTCCGTATCATGGTTGTGGTACTAACTTCAAAAAAAGCGATGCCTAAGTCTAATGTTTACGTGTACTAGTACGGTTTTCTTTTAAGTTTGACCAACCTCATATAAAACTAAAGTAAGCTCCCATACGCGCACTCATCAATATGTCGCCGCCGCCGTTGCGCATGCGGCGCCCGCCTACCTCCCGCCAACAATTTCGCCCATCACCGCCGTGTCGCCGCCATCCTGTGCCATGAAGCCAAGGCTCGCCCGCTCACGTCGTCTGCAGTCCCTCCTCGCCATGCCGCCGCGGCTGCAAGCACGCGCGAGCAGCTGGTGGAGCAGCGTCTATGCACACAGCGACGAAGAGGAGGACGGCGCGTGCTCCAAAGACGCCGGCGAGGAGGAACTAGCGTGTCATTGTCGTCTCGCCGCAGCGGAGGAGGCACGCATGGTGGCTGTCGTGGCGAAGCCGGTCAGCAGCGTCGAGCCCGCAAACCGGGTGCGGACGCGGAATCTACCTTCGAGACCTTGAATGCCACGTGGATCCTGCAATCTGAAGGAGCACTTTGGGTCAGTCGACTCATGTGAGCCGTTTGATGCAACATGGATGGCTAGAAGGGCTTCTTCCACCTCTTCTGTCGTCTTCTTCCTTATCTCCGTCGAACTTCTTTCACAAATCGACTGACCCAAATTATACTACTAGTACGAACATATTAAGTACACTGGGAACACGAAGGTACGAGCAGTAGTACCAACTGCAAGAAGAACAGTAGTAAGACATAGTACTAGTACTACTCTATGTACTAAACAGTTCAAATAACGAGAAAGAACATAAACATAGTTCTGCTGGGGCCTCAAAGACAACACACCCTTGAAAATAAACTAAGCAACTAGTCAGCTTGACACTGCAGAGAACCAGCATGAGCGACGGCATCGCCACCTACTCGAGTCCGAGTCCACGTCCTCGACTTCGTCCTCGTCCCTCTTCCTCTTCCTCTTCGCCGCTTCTTTGCTTGAACAGGACCTTTGGGCTCGCTTCTTCATCCACCCCATGTAGATATTTAAACAAAGGTAGGCATCCATTGCTGCGTACAGGATGTGATCTTCATCTAATGTCTTCGACTCCCATGCATGATGAAACTTCGTGATGAGGTTTCTTCGGTTTAGCGTCTGAAGGATCAATCATGGCTGCTGCCGTGGTCAGCATTGAAGGTTGAGAGGAGGACACCAGGCTTGCCTTACGGAGATCGAAGGGCTGGCCTACAATGAGACCTATCCGACGTGGGACTTCTTTGTCGTTCTTAAAGCCTACAAGATGTAATTTCACTCTTTTGTCCTTGAGGAAGTTCTTAAAATCCTGGCACTCAACGTCGGCATGGCATATGTGATAGACCAAGCAAACGTTATGTACGCAAACCTGGATCATGGCGGGCTTCTTCCTCTCTTCGTCCTTTAGATCCTTCTCTCGTCCCAGGACTGTGGTGTACTCAACATCTAGCCCAGCGACCCACTGTAGCGACCCGACCCGAATGGATCAAGTCTCTGTGCTTTCGTGTCATCCCTGGATCGGTATGCTGACACACACAGTACTCGAAGGATTTATAACAGAGGTAAATCACATGTATAAAGTAACGTAAATACTATTACCTCAATCCAAAATATAGCGGAAGCAACAAGGTTGTGGATTCCCATCAACACCAACGGCAAAGTTGAGTATAGGAAATCGTAACCCTAATGTATCACTTATTCGTCGTCTGAAAAGTCTGCAACATGAAAAGTTGCAGCCTAAAACGGGTCAACACATGGAATATCTTGGCAATGTAACACATAGAGAGTAATGAAAGAATAGGCTATACTACATGCATATATGGCTGGTGGAAAGCTCTATGGTTACAGTTTTTGTAAAAGCCAATTTTCCCTCATGCAAAGAAATAAATTTGTTTAACTATCATGGTGGTTGTTAAACATTGAGAATGGTTGACAGCATCCTCAATCCCAGTTAAAAGTACTCATTTAAAACCCAAACAAATTATATTAAGTAACGTGATGAGATCAACAAGATAATCCAAGAACTAGATACTCAAGATGTCCATAACCGGGGACACGGCTAATCATGATTAGTTTATACACTCTGCAGAGGTTTGCGCACTTTTCCCCACAAGACTCGATCGCCTCCGTTTGGTTTCTCGCACTACATGGTGTTTGAGAGACGGATGACCGCGACATAGTCTTTTGGAAGCATTTGCACCTTACGATGGGTAGACCGTACCACCTATAACCCCTACACCAGCTAGTCTACCACTGTAAGAGTTCACACGACTTTATCAACTATGCCAGAGCCCATAATGGCTTGTGGCTGCACACGGAAGTTACTAGCATGAATGATCTTATGATCCCTTTGAGCCTGGGTGGCGGTCCGAAGAAAAACAGGCAAGTCCTGATAGAAACCAGGTGCCTCAATCCACCCAGATGTGTGTTTAAGTTGCCACCTTAAATAAACCATTAATTTAACAATCTCACATCTGTCATGGATATCACTCACCCAATCCACGTCTACTAGCATAGCATGGCATAATAAGCAAACGTAGAAGTAACTCCCAAAGGTTTCATAAGTAAAACAGGTAATAGGTACTACCTCAACTACTTCCCATCCCACAATTTAATTAGATCCTAATCATGCAAGTGTTCGAGGATTGATCTAATGCATAAAAACTGGGTATGAGAAGGTATGATCAAAGTGTTACTTGCCTGCAAGGTTGATGAAGATGATTCGCACTCAACAACTCTTGATAGTTCTACTCGTCACACTCCGGTCAATCTATCGTAATCAAGCAATAGTAACCACACATAAGCAATCACTCAAAAGATCGGAAAGAACGAAGGAAACTATTCGGAAAACATCAAAATCAAACAAATAACTCTTGCAACATAAAACAATTTCTAACAGTACCAAAATTGTGTGTATTTGGCCTTATCAGAAAGTTTAGGTCAAGAGCTTCGATTTGCAAAAAGAATCAACTAAATCGGAGTTACGAAACTCAATTTATGATCAAACGAAGTTCAAATTCAAATCTGGTCTAATTCAAATTTTAAATTTTCAAAAATACATGTTTGAGTTGGATTACTGGATAGAGGGGATCATAACGAAGATGTGGGCGTTGGTTTCGTTGGATTTGGACTAACGAGTAAAAAGATATAGCCGTTTGAAGATTGGGGACTAATATGTAAAAGAAATATTCACGGATGGGTCCCTGACCGAAAATAACAGAAAAAGAAAAAGGATAAAAAGCGAACGTTCGCTAACTAGTTCTAAACAGAGAACGTTCTTTGAATAGCCCTAACTAAAAAAACTAAACCGGGTTTATAAAAGAAAAACTAAAAAAAACCAACCTAGGGTTCGGCGGTTTTACCGGTTCACCGAATAAAACCGGCGGCGGCGGCGAACGAACTCTGGCGACGCGGGAGAGCGGCGGCGGCTCGACTCGGTCAGGCGGTGGCTCGGCTGACGGGAAGGGCGGAGTGGTCGGGAGGGGGCGGCGCGGCGAGGGAGGAGATTGACGGCGTCGGCGGTGGCTCCCGGCGTCGAAACGGAGCGGGGCGGCGGCGGCGAGATGCGGCGCAAGGGCGGCGGCGAAGAGAGAGAAGAGAGAGGGGAGTTGGGGCCCGCCTTTTAAAGGCCAGGGGAGGGGCGGTGGCGTGGGCAAGGGGCAAGGGCGGCGAGGGGACTCCGGGGAGAGTACGGGGCTCGATCTCCTGCGGGAGGTCGGTGTGAGGTGAGGTGGGCTGGCTGGCTGGCAATTGAATGGCCCAGTCGGAGGAAGTTTTTTTTTAACATACAAACAAAAATAAAAACAAAGGAAAAAAATAGAAGTAATATATAGGCATATAATATATCAAAATTTTCAGAAAAAGATTTCCTACAACATGGACATTTCAATAGCATTAAATAAAATTCACACAAATTCAAATAAAGCAAAGAGTGCTTCAGCTCTAATAAAATCCAATAAAATCATTTTAAAAATACCAAAATGAATTCAAATTTATTCCTCTCCATTTTTCGATGTAGGGAATCATGTTACCCTATTTTCCATATGTTTTATTTTTGGGAAAAATAATTTGAATAAAACTCCAATAACTCCAAATTGAAAATAAATTCAAAAGAACTTTGAATTTAATTCTTTTAAAACTCCCAACTCATATTTCATTTAATTTGAAGAAGTCATTTCATCTTCTCTCGTGAAAATCATTGAGTTGCATAAAGTTTCAGAATTGGAAATATTCTCAAATGAAATTCAAATATTTTCAACACCCCTTGTCATTTAAATAAATGGAAGAAGTCATGTCATCTTCTCTCGAGGGTTTCGTGATGAAAAGAATTTGAATTCCCGAAGATCATAAAAGCAAAATGAAAGTTTGGGAAAGTCCTTTTATTCCCTCTCATTTAACTTTCAAAAAGTTTCGAATTCACTCACTTTCAGTCAATCAATCAAACAATCAATCAAAACTATCTATGTGTTTATAACATTCCAAAATTTAGAATTTTGGGATGTTACAAACCTACCACCCTTAAAATGAATCTCGTCCTCGAGATTCGGAGAGGCTAGAAAGAATTAGGTTAGGGTTTGGGGGTCTTCTCAAAATCCATCGATCGTCTCCGGGGTCTCGGGTGCTACCACCCTTAGAAGCATTGTTAAGGTTCCATCAAAACTCATATACTCCATCCTTATCACTGACAATGTCGGTCTTCTCAGGTCGGAAGGATAATTCCTTCTCTGGGCTCTTCCGGTAGTGGCATAACCTTTTCCTCAATTCATGTGTCCTTTCATCTTGATAAGGTTATCCCGAAACTGGGTCTTCATAACTGACGGGTCTGGCGCCAATTCTAAACAACTATCGATATCTCATGGTGGTCAACGATTTATGGTTTCTCCTGCAGGAAATGGGTCTGGGTTGAACCTCACCGTATATCCTACGATTGGCAACAACTGTCGTGTACAAGGGAAAATACTTATACCATTCTAAGGTTCAACAAGGTTTTGATCGTCGTCTCACAACTATAGGTAGGTCACTCAGATTTACCATCCCACATAGCAAAGCGAATAATAAGAGTAAGTCGGTATGGTGATCAATCCATCCCGCACCCAAATCATTACCTTGTACATGGTTTAGCGAATCTCGCATTCTAACACTCGGTCATCCTCACAAGCATTGCAGGATTTCTCTTGTCAACGAACCAAGTTCAGAAAATCCATTGATTTCTGCAAGACAAACAACATCTATCGTTTCTTCACAACCCTCAGGTTTTGCGTAAACTCCTATAGAATCGTCGGTCGATAAAATCGCAACTTCTGCCAGGGTTTTTCCTTCAGCAAGAGTGTGCTTGCTTCTTGGCAGGTCCTGGGGCCTGTGGGTTATGGCCCATCTCATCACTTGCAATCCTTGAACACATCATCTGGGCAAGTGATCATTATCTCAGCATCCAACTTCCAGTATTCTTAAATCCATCCAATTGTACTGTCTTTCTTCCTTCTATTGGTACCAAACTAGGACATGATTACTTAGTCTCATCATGGAATTTTCATTGATCCATGTTTCCAACATCATACCTCCTTTATATCCAATAGTAATTCATCTCTTCATCCTCGTGGGATATCCCACATACCAAGATAAAAACTTATACTTATGAAGTCCATACTCCACTTCATGGAACATCATTATCCTTTCCAGGGGCAAGCGTCCTTACAGGGGAATATTGGCCATCTCCGCATGGCATTTCTTCGTCTGGGAAACGTGAAACACATCATGAACTCCTGACAGTCCTTCGGGTGACTCCAACTTGTTAGTCATTTTATCCCATACGTTCCAAACTCGGTATGGTCCTACACATCTCGGGGCTAACTTTCCCTTAACTCCAAATCGTTTAACTCCTCGCTGAGGTGGCACACAAAGATATGCTCTGTCCAATTTCATAGACTACCTCCTTGCGTTTTTGAGTATGCATAACTATTTTGCCTGGACTGAGCTACTTTCAGTCTATCTCAAATCAACTTAACATTCTCTTTCGAATCCTTGATCACATTTGGTCCAAACAACTGACGGTCTCCAACGTCATCCCACACTCTCTTGGGGTATCAAACATATCGAGACAAAACTCATATTCATTTTGTCAGAAATCCATTCGATGGGTATCCTTATCTTTTCCAGGGTCAACGGTTCTTACAGGTACTACCACCCTTAAAATGTTCCAATATTCCATAGACCATATTTCTCATATCCTCGAAATTGGTCAACATCTTTCCTCATAGGGTAACTCATAAAATCCAAAGCAGTACCAACACTGCTAACTTTATTGATTCTTAAATTATTATAATCATCTCGCTTTTCCATTACATGTCTCAACTTAACACCTCAATATAAAGAAAAATCTCTCACTTCTACTACTCCATTTATTCTATTACAAATTCAACTATATATCACCAGTCTCCTTCTCCTTCGGACAATCTCTGGCAAAGTGCCCTGCTACATTACAACGGAAACATATTACTTCTGACAGGTTTCGAGGTTTCCTCATGATCACATAGCCTCTTTGGGTCCTCGGCTTCCATTTTGGGCAAGTGTTGATGTAGTGCCCTGACTCCTTGCATTTGTAACAGGTGACATGACTCAGGTCCTTCCTGGAATCCAATCTATTCCTCTTCTGGACTTTTCCGTTCCAATCAGGGCTTCTATTTCCTGTGGGTCATACTCTACTTCCTCTATCGGGAATTCTACTAGATCTCCATTCGAGACAATCTTGGGAGATGTGTCCTTCTTCTCCACATGGATAGCATGACTTGGTGCGGGCTTTAATTTTGTTTCCTTTGTGTGTGTCCTCAACATCTTCCTTCGTCATGTGTTCTTCTAACATCTCCATGAGGGCTCCTTTCATTTCTTCTTTCTTCTGCTGGATGGTTCTCTGTACCATAGTGTAAATGTGACCTTGAGCGGGGTAGTGGGTAGTTCCTTCACACAAGAAACAAGTAATCTGTCTAGTTGGGCATTCTTGGTTGGGTGACTTCCTTCACAATTAGGGCATTCATCCTTGTGTTCCTTATGGGTGTGTCCTATTTCTCCACAGAGCTTGCATGCACAAGGTTTCTTCATATCCTTTCCCGAAGGCTTCAATTTCTGGGACACAAACCGAGACATTAGCAAAGTCAACTTAATTTCTCCCCAAGTGGTTACTCCTTGCCATCCGTTGATGGTTTGGTACATCCTCCACCAGGTAGTGGCACCTCTTTCAAAACACTGCAGAGCATGCTGGGTCATATCCTTTCTGGCTACAGGGTTATTCTTCATGTGATCCTCCATGTTCTGAATCCATCAGTCCATCTTCAATTGACTCATCGGTCCCGAAAATACGAGCTCATCTCCATTCATCATCTATTGGTTCCATGGGTTATGGGGTGAGATAAGAGGGATCGAGAGGGATACACACAATGCAAACAATTGTTTTGAAAAGACAGATTTTATTGTGGCTGTCGGAAAAACATCAAACAAATGACAGCTCATAATCGTCGCATCTAACGTAGGTATAAACAGGGTTTTGGTCTTCTAAAGGTCAATAAATCTTCAAAGTCATCAAACTCTTCAAGTGTTGTTCCTGTCTCCGATGGCTCCTTCTGATCATGCTTGTCCTTCTCAAGTTCTTTTGCCAAATCATCTCTGTTGTCGCAAAGTCTCTCATGGCGTCCTTCAATATTTCTGGAGTTACGTTCCAACTTCGGATTCAACTTCCTTGACATGAACCATGATCCTCTGTCCTCCAATTCTCGATTTAATCTCCGGTATCTCGAGGTTTAGTTCCTCCGGTTTGCCTACTTTCAACCACGGGTCCTGAGTTCTTCACGAACTGTTTCATTGCCAAATACAACTTCTGTAGATCCATCTTAAACTCCTTGATGTAATACTCCGGATACCGGTGATACACCAGCTAAGATTTAAAACTTCATCTTGGCGATAGGTGATTCATCAGCCTTCTACCACCCAATCCTTTCATGCATATGCATGCTTAACTCCGCACGGTGACAATAGCATAGGCGAATGATAACATCATGGATGGCCATCTTTCTGCTCTTGTCATTTCCATGAGCTATCATTTCATAGTTGATATCTCCTGCCTTAGGGTTTTCCTGACAGAACTTTGAGTTTCTAACTCTCCATGTTCCGTTCTTACTCCAATACACCTTGATCTCAGGTATTGACAGCTTCCATAGTCTGTCAAGTTCCATAAGGGTAGCCTTCCTTGGTCATACCAAAACTGGAAATTCTTCATATTCTCCTAGTCTTCGGAGTCTTCAACAGTTGTAGTTTCCATTTACATGGTAAAATCCTCTTCATTCCAAATGGTCTTAGTTGTCCGATATCTTGCCTCCTTGGAGTGGTCTCATCATCAGACGAATCTTCGTGGTCAAAAGGGGAAAAAGGGGTATGGTCTCACTAAAAGGGAATATTTGAATAAGCTCAGAAGAGAAGAGAGGTAAAAGATCTTTTTGAAAATGAAGTAGTAGAGAAAAATCTTTCTATGGGCTTGCCAGTTTCTAGGGTCACGTCCTACAGTCAACATGTGCTCTGATACCATCTTGTAGCGACCCGACCCGAATGGATCAAGTCTCTGTGCTTTCGTGTCATCCCTGGATCGGTATCTTTGACACACACAATTACTCGAAGGATTTATAACAGAGGTAAATCACATGTATAAAGTAACGTAAATACTATTACCTCAATCCAAAATATAGCGGAAGCAACAAGGTTGTGGATTCCCATCAACACCAATGGCAAAGTTGAGTATTGGAAATCGTAACCCTAATGTATCACTTATTCGTCGTTCGAAAAGTGCGCAACATGAAAAGTTGCAGCCAAAAACGGGTTGACACATGGAATATCTTGGCAATGTAACACATAGAGAGTAATGAAAGAATAGGCTATACTACATGCATATATGGCTGGTGGAAAGCTCTATGGTTACAGATTTTTGAAAAGCCAATTTTCCCTCTTGCAAAGAAATAAATTTTTTAACTATCATGGTGGTTGTTAAACATTGAGAATGGTTGACAACATCCTCAATCCCAATTAAAAGTACTCATTTAAAACCCAAACAAATTATATTAAGTAACGTGATGAGATCAACAAGATAATCCAAGAACTAGATACTAAAGATGTCCATAACCGGGGACACGGCTAATCATGATTAGTTTATACACTCTGCAGAGGTTTGCACTTTTCCCCACAAGACTCGATCGCCTCCGTTTGGTTTCTCGCACTACATGGTGTTTGAGAGCGGATGACCGCGACATAGTCTTTCGAAGCATTTGCACCTTACGATGGGTAGACCGTACCACCTATAACCCCTACATCAGCTAGTCTACCACTGTAAGAGTTCACACGACTTTATCAACTATGCGAGCCCATAATGGCTTGTGGCTGCACACGGAAGTTACTAGCATGAATGATCTTATGATCCCTTTGAGCTGGGTGGCGGTCCCAAGAAAAACAGGCAAGTCTGGTAGAAACCGGTGCCTCAATCCACCCAGATGTGTGTTTAAGTTGCTACCTTAAATAAACCATTAATTTAACAATCTCACATCTGTCATGGATATCACTCACCCAATCCACGTCTACTAGCATAGCATGGCATAATAAGCAAACATAGAAGTAACTCCCAAAGGTTTCATAAGTAAAACAGGTAATAGGTACTACCTCAACTACTTCCCATCCCACAATTTAATTAGATCCTAATCATGCAAGTGTTCAAGGATTGATCTAATGCATAAAAACTGGGTATGAGAAGGTATGATCAAAGTGTTACTTGCCTGCAAGGTTGATGAAGATGATTCGCACTCAACAACTCTTGATAGTTCTACTCGTCACACTCCGGTCAATCTATCGTAATCAAGCAATAGTAACCACACGAAGCAATCACTCAAAAGATCGAAAGAACGAAGGAAACTATTAGGAAAACATCAAAATCAAACAAATAACTCTTGCAACATAAAACAATTTCTAACAGTACCAAAATTGTGTGTATTTGGCCTTATCAGAAAGTTTAGGTCAAGAGCTTGATTTGCAAAAGAATCAACTAAATCGGATTCTGAAACTCAAGTTATGATCAAACGAAGTTCAAATTCAAATCTGGTCTAATTCAAATTTTAAATTTTCAAAAAAACATGTTTGAGTTGGATTACTGGATAGAGGGGATCATAATGAAGATGTGGGCGTTGGTTTCGTTGGATTTGGACTAACGAGTAAAAAGTTATAGCCGTTTGAAGATTGGGGACTAATCTGTAAAAGAAATATTCACGGATGGGTCCCTGACCGAAAATAACAGAAAAAGAAAAAGGCTAAAAGGCGAACGTTCGCTAGCTAGTTCTAAACAGAGAACGTTCTTTGAATAGCCCTAACAAAAAAAAAAACTAAACCGGGTTTATAAAAGAAAAACTAAAAAGAACAAACCTAGGGTTCGGCGGTTTTACCGGTTCACCGAATAAAACCGGCGGCGGCGGCGAACGAACTCCGGCGACGCCGGAGAGCGGCGGCGGCTCGGCTCGGTCAGGCGGTGGCTCTGGCGACAGGAAGGCGGCGGAGTGGTCGGGAGGGCGGCGGCGAGGGGAGGAGATTGGCGTCGGCGGTGGCTCCCGGCCGAACGAGCGGGCGGCGGCGGCTCGATCTCGGCCGTGGCGAGATCTGCGCAAAGGGCGGCGCCGAAGAGAGAGAAGAGAGAGGGGAGTTGGGGCGTCGGGGCCCGCCTTTTAAAGGCCAGGGAGGGGCGGTGGCGTGGGCAAGGGGCAAGGGCGGCGAGGGGACTCCGGGCGGAGTACGGCGGTGAGCGGCGGCGTACGGGGCTTGATCTCCTGCGGGAGGTCGGTGACGAGGCGGCTGGGCTGGGCCTGGCTGGCTAGCTGGGCCGGCCCAGTGGGAGGAAGGTTTTTTTTTTAAACAGACAAACAGAAATAAAAACAAAGGAAAAAAATAGAAATAATATATAGGCATATAATATATCAAAATTTTCAGAAAAAGATTTCCTACAACATGGACATTTCTATAGCATTAAATAAAATTCACACAAATTCAAATAAAGCAAAGAGTGCTTCAGCTCTAATAAAATCCAATAAAAATCATTTCAAAAATACCAAAATGAATTCAAATTTATTCCTCTCCATTTTTCTGATGTAGGGAATCATGTTACCCTATTTTCCATATGTTTTAATTTTGGGGAAAAATAATTTGAATAAAACTCCAATAACTCCAAATCGAAAATAAATTCAAAAGAACTTTGAATTTAATTCTTTTAAAACTCCCAACTCATGTTTCATTTAATTTGAATAAGTCATTTCATCTTCTCTCGTGAAAATCATTGAGTTGCATAAAGTTTCAGAATTGGAAATATTCTCAAATGAAATTCAAATATTTTCAACACCCCTTGTCATTTAAATAAATGGAAGAAGTCATGTCATCTTCTCTCGAGGGTTTCGTGATGAAAAGAATTTGAATTCCCGAAGATCATAAAAGCAAAATGAAAGTTTGGGAAAGTCCTTTTATTCCCTCTCATTTAACTTTCAAAAAGTTTCGAATTCACTCACTTTCAGTCAATCAATCAAACAATCAATTAAAACTATCTATGTGTTTATAACATTCCAAAATTTAGAATTTTGGGATGTTACACCCACTCATCCGTTGAACTGTTGAACATGCGTAGGAAGCGAGCAAGCCATGCTTTCACCGTCGCGGATCCACATGTGTAGATGACGATGAACTGATCGCCGGTGATGGCTCTAACCTGGTACTCAACGGCGACCATGGAGATTTGGGAGGCCATGGATTTTGGAGGAGGGTTAGGAGAAGTTGAACTGTTGTACCCAAAAAGCGGGAGCGAACTAATGTGAAAGGACGGACGACGGGAGCAAACTGTTGTGAGGTAGAAGACGGGACGAGTAGGGCGGCGAACAGCGTGGGGTTGCTGGCTTGCCCGGTGGATAAACGGCTGCAAGCCCCCAAAGAGTTCTCGAGAACTATGCGGGACCCACTAGATGTCATGTCTACTAGACCCATATCGTAGGCCTGACGGTATAGCTTCTGCCTGTTTGCACGCCATGCCGGCGCGTGGATGTAACTTCACTTAATTCCGTCAACCGTTGCACCTCCCACGACCTTCGCCTCCCTCGCGCGGTCGAGCCCTTTGAGACTTCGACCGGCTAAAAATTAGCAATTTTTTTGCCTACTCCACATGCATGATACTCCCTCTGGTCCTTTTTACTCCCGTCAACCGTTTGCAAAGTGTTTGACCAAATATATACTTTTTTTAAACACAACCATATATTAACTAATCAGCCACACCAGTACACTCATTCGATACAATATTCACCACACAGGGTGGTACGTTATTTACAAGAATACCATCTAATCTATTGTCAAAGCTATACTTAGCGATTAAGTGTGCCACCTTATTGGCCGAATGGCTAATCTTTGACAATTGAAGATTGTTGATCAACTTCGAGATGCTCAACGCTTTCATCTTCAGGTCACGCATAGCAAACCTGTCATAGTCCCCTGATGCAAGAGACGCTACCACAAAAGCGCAATCAGTCTCTAAAATTACAGGATAATTTAGTGCACCTTGAAATATGAACATATGTGGGGCGTGTATGTTTTTAATGACTTGAGACTATACCTAGCCCGGCATGCAAGATGACTTATTATGCACCGTTCCCCATACCTGCAGGAAGCCCGTTCGTCTCCAAATCTTATCCTCTCCATGTGTGGAAACAATATGCCTGCCAAACTCTCCTTCTCCCTCTGGCGGTCCCACCACTTCACCCCGTGTGAAAAAATCTGCATGCATGACTCTCCTCCCCCCCCCCCCACGCTCGTCCAATCCGTTGTGACCAGCAATATTTCCACCCCTTCGCTCCCCCGTAATTTACTCCAACAAATATGCCCGTAAATTTTACTTAACTTCAGGTGCATTGGGTCACTAACATACGGGCCCAAAGTGTCTTCGCCCACATGTCGTGACTTAACTAGACCTGCAGATTAAGTCGATGCAACTCAGATCCATATCTTACTTGGGTGTGCCATTGCTCGCTATAAATACTGCGCCTCCCACGACATAGCTATCTCCTCCCCCTCACATTCACGTTCATCGCTATCTCCTCCCCCTCCCTCTCACGTCGACCACCACGGCATCTCCCCTCCCAAGCCCTAGGAGCCCCTCGCTGCACTGTGCGGACGGTCACGCGTCGCCTTTCCGTTCCTCGCCGCCACTAGTCAAGGAGGACACGTCGGCGTTCCGCTCCTCGCCGCCACTAGTCGAGGAGGACGCGTCGGCGTTCTGCTCCTCACCGCGACGCATCGAGGTGGACACGTCGGCGTTCTCAATCTCGCCGGCACGCGCGTCGGAGGACGCGTCGGCTCCCCGCTACGAGGAGAACGCTGCGCCGCCCGTCGAGCCCCCCAGCCTTGAGGAGCTTTGGAAAGAAATGGATGTCGCCTTGTGGGAGGCTTTGCCTCCAGCAGAGCGCGCCAAAATAGAGGCGGAGAAGAAGGCCGAGGAAGAGAAGCGCACCGCGCAACAAGCTTTCTGGGAGATCTATGTCGCATCCGAGAGAGTCAAGCAATTGGTTCTTTGGCGAAGGCTCGTGGCGAGGGCCGTGAGGGTGGCGGAGGACGCCCGTGCCGGCGCCCGAGTGCGGTCGGGCCCAAGCGCCTCATCTACGCTTGGCGATACGTGGACCGGTGCGCTTCCAGCCAGGAGGAGTACTGTTGTCGCCGGATCACCACACGGTGAGATCGCTCGCTCGCCCGCAAGCCGCCAATCATCACCTCGCGAGTTCTGAGGCTAAGGAAGAGGCATTGTGTCGGCGCGCTGGGAAACGGCTGCGCACCAGGGCACTCGTGGCGCGCCACAAGTGCTCCTGTGAGCGCCGTGGCTTTTAGGAGGAGTATAGTTTTTGTTTCGTAACGTGATCTCATTAGTTTTGGGACGCAAATGATAAATCCCGAACGTTCAGAAATTTTTAGCGTCCTTAATTAAGTATGTAAAAGGGAAAGTTTGGAAACGTTGTGTATTATTACGCATTTTGCAAGTACGTGCATATAGCACAAACTTTACTATATACTATTGGACTACACGTCTCTCTCGATATATGCTTGCAGATCGTGCTACTCCTCCGTCTGTGTCAATAAGTCATCTTTGGTTGTGCACGGTGACCAAGAAGGAGGGAAGACTTGTACACCTAGACGGAGGGAGTACTACTATTACTTATGTACGTGCAAATGCATGTTTGAACATTACGATGCGGTTTTTGTAAAAGTGGAAAAGCAGCACTAGTCAAGCTTGTGAAACGATTCAATGCAAAACAAATGCAAAAATGCTCGTTTGATTGTTTACTTTTAGCTTCCTTCTCTGTGGTTATTTCTCTATGCACCGTGACCAAGGAAGAGGAGAAAACGAGAAACGTTAACGTTTATTTGCTAATTAATAGTATTGCATGCAATGAACTAACCACTGCATGTCGTGTTTGATATCTCAAGTCATTAAAAGCATGCACACTCTTTATCTCTTATTGGTTGATATGTCAAGAAACAAGAAAGCGAGGTAGAAGTTAATGCACGCGCCTAAGTGTTTTCGGATTATTTGGTTTTCAGTAAGATGACTTACACACCTAGATGCACCGCGCCTAAGTGTTTTGAGTAACATTTTATCAGTTAAATCTTTGGTCAAAATTTAGCACAAATTACAATGGTGAGGAATAAACCAGGACGGAGTAGTAGTTTAGAAGCCCAAATAAATGAGTGAGGCGCCTTATTGTTACTCTCACTCGTGACTAGTCTTGTGGGAAAAGCTGGGAAGCCGTCAAAAGAACTGGCCCTAGGAGTAGTAGCTAGGGATCGGCGTCGGAGATGAACTGGAGAAAGTAAATGCAGAGAGATGAAATGCAAAAAGGCGGAGGGATGTGATTGTTGCTTGTCCGCTTATTTTACTGTGCCATTTATTATTGGGAGTGTTGGGTTTTGTGATATGGCGGCTTTCTTGCCGGCGCCACGAAGGTGGTGAGAGGTGAGACTCCGTGCAGCGCCGCCCTCTACACTTGTACTACATCGGTCGTGGTTTATTAGTCCCCATTGAATTTGATGAAGATTTAAGCGATAGAATGTTAGTGCATGTCAACAAAAACTATATCGTTGGATTCAGATTTGAACATAGTTTTGAATGATATAATTTTAGGTGACATGCATCAGTATTTATCGTACTATATATAATGTTAGTTCAATTTTTGGTCGTACTAATCTATAGTAGTAAGGTGCCCGTATGCGCAATCAAGAGTGAAATGCATTGATCGGGAGTTGTTTATTTTGACAAAGGATGTGGGGTCATCTCATGTGTAACGGGTATCGATAGGTTTTTCGGATATTATCTCATCTCTAGAGCTCACAAACATCCGGGTGAAATAGATAAAAAGGTATCTTTTGCAAACAAAAGCGTTCAACTGTTCAACCTGCATCCAAAACTTGTGAAGAAATAACACTTATTGTGCTTTGCAAGAAATGATCTTTAAGAATTAGTTTTTGAGTATCGATTGTTATACATGTTGGCTCTTCTACTCTACTCTTCTACTCTACTCTAACAAGCTAGGGCATAGTACTGTAGTAGGTACTGTAGGGAGTACCGGTACTGCGATCACTCAAGCAAGTTGTCTGGCATCGATATGACCCTACGCTGCTGGTATGTGTCTCGTAAGTCAAGCGGCGTGTTGTAGTCATCATCACCTGTCCACTTCCCGCAGCACATATTCGCTTCTCCATCTTTGTCCGCACATAATCTCGTCCAAGCTTCCATCTCCGCTAAGGCGCCTCCCCCCCTCGTCCGAAACCCAAGCACTAACAATGGCAGAATTGAGCAGCGCCCGCAGAAAGAATGGCTGGAATTCGCTCCCCACAGAGGTAATCAAGCTCATTGTTTCGCGTGTGGACAATCTCAGTACCATGCCGCTCGCGGCGTGCTCGTCGGGGTTGTACCGTTTACTCAAAGCCCTCGGGCCGAGCTTTTAAGCCAGCTCCTTGCTTGCGATGTCACTGATCTTGTAAACGGCATGTCACGCAGCATAACGATCGAGGGTGGCGAGCATCAACCCCTTCATCGCGATCCGATCCCGTCGCCTCGGCTACATTAACGGTATGTCTTGGGTCGGCATGAACACGCCTTGGATGGTGCTCGTCGACGGTCGCGGCAGCTGGATGCTCGTGGAGGTCTACACGCGGCGATTGATCCCCTTCCTTCGATTAACTTTGCTTTGCTTTGGCACCGTGGCCCGTAATACTCGGAATCTTACAAGAGCCAACATGATACCAAGTTTGATTTGCTCAAGGTTGTAATCTGCCAAGTGCCCACAAGATCTGGGAATTATAAAGATTTCAGGCTAATTGCATTGTTCATCCGCGTCTCTCGCCTGTCGGCAGTCACTGCGGTAAGTGGATAAATCTGCACGCCCATCGCAGGATCATACATCCTCCATGGTTCTCCGATGCCATTGAACACAAGGGCTTCATTTACTTTATTGACTCCTTCTATGGCTGGACGTATTGCTGGCCTACTCTAGTCATCGCTACAAGCGGCTGTTACAGCAGTATGTTACTTTCAATGATATCATGATGGCTTGCTTATATTATGTCAACATTCTTGAAAAAATATTCATGCTCATAACATGCTGTTCTTAAGATTGACTAAATCAAGAGCCCTTTTTATTTGACTCAACTTGATATGATGTTGTAGGCGCTTTGGTGTCCCTACCCTTCCTAATCCAGAACCTTTCAAAGAAAAGCGGCATGGCAGTTGAAGGTGGTTCTGGCTCGATCGACGCACGACGCAAAAGATTGATGATCGTCGACATACTTTGGACGTGTTGTTTCGTGGAATACAATCACGATCCTTTGCAAGGTCTTTGAGCAGATCCCAGCTTCTCTGGGCCTTCAGGAATTTTTGTGGAGGCTGGTAAGTAGCCTGGCAGCACGCTCTCTGTTTGTCGGACTGAATTATCCGATTAACCAGGAGATAACCGACGGCAAGGATCATGATGGCAGCACGGTTTCGTTCATCGAGCAAAACTGTGTGTACACAGTACCATGCGTCTCTGCATGCACCATACCCCGATATGTGCCACCACGCCTGCAGCCCAAAGTAGGAGAGAGGGTTGCAAGTATCGACTTCGACCGCTGGCTGGAGTTTCCCCGTCAGCACCCATCTGGTTCAAGCCGTCACCGATCTCCACAGACTTAATAAATAGTAATGTCTAAGCGAGCGATTAGTTAGATGCGTACACTTGGTGTAGTAGGATCTTTATTTAGTTTGATGCATACACTTGTTCTTTTTGGTAGCCCTTTTATAATGATGGCTGATGTTTGGTTTGGAAGAGAGAGAGCTGCGTCTTCACTCTTCTGGCCTGCTTACATCTTCTATTGCACCCCCAGCCCTGGTTGTTGCTGCTGCTGCAGTTTTCAATGTACAATCAGTAGTATATTTAAATCATTGGTTGAATATAAATGTGTTGTTAGAACAACAAACACAATGTTTTGGAAGTCGTTGCACGGTTCGATCCTTTAGTGCCCTGCGTGCACGTAGCTCATACTATTTTTCGTACGGAACACATTTTCCACTTGTTGATAACATGCAGCCCATTGATGAAGGCCCAATAGAGAAGCCCATAATTAATCGGAAGGGCGGCTCTCACATGAATCCGGCCCAGGTACATGCTCATGGTCCCCTAAACATAAATAAGTAAATAAATAAATAAAGCTAAATGCTCATGCACCAGTTCATTGCGAAAATAGGTAGCCCAGTATTTCTTTTTGAAGAATACCCAAGCTAGGCCTATTTGTTTTCTCCAAATTACTGGGCTGCAAATCTTTCAAGACGAGCAAATGGGATATTAGTTTTTCTTGAATTTTGTTCTTCACTGATATCTTATACGTATTTCATTGGATTTAACATGACATAGTACTAACTTATTTTTAAATTTATTTTAGTATGGCTATTAATTTTTGGATTAAGAATATTTTGTTCCCCGACAAAAATTTCCCACATATTTAGTTAATTTTTTACCACAGTGCTGACCAGAAAATGGCTGGCAATTCTAAAAATGGAAAACGGCTGCAATAAATTCCATATGAATTAGAAAATGAGTAAAAATTATAAAAATAATAGCAAATGGGCTGTACCGCCACATATTTCGAGGCTGACTTGTTTACATAAGGCTTTGTTAGTGAACACACGATTCTAGCTGCCGTGCTTCTTCAATCTCTCGATCTTCTGCTCCGGCCGCCTAAACTAGCGCCGGGACTGCTCTCCCCTCCTCTTGTGGCCCATTGTGATGCGGGCAGGCTTCCCTGCCCACCCTACTCCCTCCGCTGGCCTGGCCGCACGCAATCAACTGCCTCCTTATTACGTGAAAAAATGATTCCTCCCATCGACATCCGGGCGCACGGTTGGGAGGCTGACACGTGGGCCTACTACGTTGGCAGATGTCGGGGCTTGTCAACTTAGTCAACAAGCGATTCTAGCAGCGATAACCGTTGGATTTGAATCGAGCGGTCCTGCTACTTCTTCAATCATCGCTCTTCTTGCACCAACCGCCCAAACCAGCGCCGGGAGACCGCTGCCTCGCCTCCGGTGGCGGCTGTGCTACCGTTGAGCCCTCATCGCCCCTACTACTCCCACCGCTAGCCAGGCCCTGCGGCGACGGCAACCTAACACCGCAGCCGAACCAGTGAACCCTGGTACTCCTCTCCGCGTGGGCATCCACTGTCGTGTCTTCCCCGGCTCCGCGTCTTCCCCTTCCTAGCCCTCGCCGTCGTCCGTCGCCTTGGCGCTCTCGGCGCGACGTGGTCAATGTGGTCAACGACATTCCATCGGGAGATCTTATGCGTGTAGAGTCGACAACTGTGTCCATGGCCACCCCCAGTTTTTTTGTGATTTGCCAAGTAAGTCGCTTTGTCAGGCCTGTTGGGCTGCAAATCTTTCAAGACGAGGAGAGCTTTAATTCGGCTGGCCGAGAAAATGGCCCATCAGTAATGAAAAATGGGTTGTACCCTGCCGGCAATTCTAAAAATGGAAAACGGCTGCAATAAATTCCATATGAATTAGAAAATGAGTAAAAATTATAAAAATAATAGCAAATGGGCTGTACATGCCACAGATTTCGAGGCTGACTTGTTTACGCAAGGCTTTGTTAGTGAACACACGATTCTAGCCGCCGTGCTTCTTCAATCTCTGATCTTCCTGCTCCAGCCGCCTAAACTAGCGCCGGCGGGACTGCCTGCTCCCTCCTCTTGTGGCCCGCTGTGATGTCGGGCAGGCTTCCCCGGCCCACCCTACTCCCTCCGCTGGCCTGGCCGCACGGAATCAACTGCCTCCTTATTACGCGAAAAAAATGATTCCTCCCACTGACATCTGGGGCGCACCGGTTGGGAGGCTGACCTGTGGGCCTACTATGTTGACGCGTATGCAGGGCTTGTCAACTTAGTCAACAAACGATTCTAGCAGCAGTAACCGTTGGATTTGAATCGAACGGTCCTGCTACTTCTTCAATCACTGCTCTTCTTGCACCAGCCGCCCAAACAAGCGCCGGGGAGACCGCCTGCTCCTGCCTCCAGTGGCCGGCTGTGCTACCGTTGAGGCCTCATCGCCCCCTACTACTCCCACCACTAGCCAGGCCCTGCGGCGACGGCAACCTCACACCGCAGCCGAACCAGTGAACCCTGGTACTCCTCTCCGCGTGGGCATCCACTGCCGTGTCTTCCCCGGCTCCGCGTCTTCCCCTTCCTAGCCCTCGCCGTCGTCCATCGCCTTGGTGCTCTCGGCGCGACGTGGTCAATGTGGTCAACGACATTCCATCGGGAGAGTACTGTACGTGTAGAGTCTGACAGCTGGGTCCACGGCCACAGCCCAGTTTTTTTGTGATTTGCCAAGTAAGTCGCTTTGTCAAGCCTGTTGGGCTACAAATCTTTCAAGACGAGGAGAGCTTTAATTTGGCTGGCCGAGAAAATGGCCCATCAGTAATGAAAAATGGGTTGTACCCTGGTACTGACCAGAAAATGGCCGGCAATTCTAAAAATGGAAAACGGCTGCAATAAATTCCATATGAATTAGAAAATGAGTAAAATTATAAAATAATAGCAAATGGGCTGTACCGCCACATATTTGAGGCTGACTTGTTTACGCAAGGCTTTGTTAGTGAACACACGATTCTAGCCGCCGTGCTTCTTCAATCTCTCGATCTTCCTGCTCCGGCCGCCTAAACTAGCGCCGCGGGACTGCCTGCCCTCCTCTTGTGGCCCTTGTGATGCGGGCAGGCTTCCCGCCCACCCTACTCCCTCCGCTGGCCTGGCCGCACGCAATCAACTGCCTCCTTATTACGTGAAAAAATGATTCCTCCCATCGACATCTGGGGGCGCACGGTTGGGAGGCTGACACAGTGGGCCTACTACGTTGGCGTGTCGGGGCTTGTCAACTTAGTCAACAAGCGATTCTAGCAGCGATAACCGTTGGATTTGAATCGAACGGTCCTGCTGCTTCTTCAATCATTGCTCTTCTTGCACCACCGCCCAAACCAGCGGCGGGAGACCGCTGCTCCCGCCTCCGGTGGCGGCTGTGCTACCGTTGAGCCCTCATCGCCCCTACTACTCCCACCGCTAGCAGGCCCTGCGGCGGCGGCAACCTAACACCGCAGCCGAACGGTGAACCTCGGTACTCCTCTCCGCGTGGGCATCCATTGTCGTGTCTTCCCGGCTCGCGTCTTCCCTTCCTAGCCCTCGCCGTCGTCCATCGCCTTGGCGCTCTTGGCGCGACGTGGTCAATGTGGTCAGCGACATTCCATCGGGAGAATCTTTGACGTTTAGAGTCGGCAGTGTGTCCATGGCCACAGCCAGTTTTTGTGATTTGCCAAGTAAGTCGCTTTGTCGGGCTGTTGGGCTGCAAATCTTTCAAGACGAGGAGAGCTTTAATTGGTGGCGAGAAAATGGCCCATCGATAATGAAAAATGGGTTGTACCCTGCGGCAATTCTAAAATGGAAAAGCGGCTGCAATAAATTCCATATGAATTAGAAAATGAGTAAAATTATAAAAATAATAGCAAATGGGCTGTACATGCCACAGATTTGAGGCTGACTTGTTTACGCAAGGCTTTGTTAGTGAACACACGATTCTAGCCGCCGTGCTTCTTCAATCTCTGATCTTCCTGCTCCGGCCGCCTAAACTAGCGCCGAGGACTGCTGCTCCCTCCTCTTGTGGCCCGGCTGTGATGTCGGGCAGGCTTCCTGACCCACCCTACTCCCTCCGCTGGCCTGGCCGCACGGAATCAACTGCCTCCTTATTACGCGAAAAAAATGATTCCTCCCACTGACATCTCGGGCGCACCGGTTGGGAGGCTGACCTGTGGGCCTACTATGTTGGCAGCGTATGCGGGGCTTGTCAACTTAGTCAACAAGCGATTCTAGCAGCGATAATCGTTGGATTTGAATCGAGCGGTCCTGCTACTTCTTCAATCATTGCTCTTCTTGCACCACCGCCCAAACAAGCGCCGGGAGACCGCTGCTCCGCCTCCGGTGGCGGCTGTGCTACCGTTGAGGCCTCATCGCCCCTACTACTCCCACCACTAGCCAGGCCTGCGGCGGCGGCAACCTCACACCGCAGCCGAACCGGTGAACCTGGTACTCCTCTCGCGTGGGCATCCATCTGCCGTGTCTTCCACGGCTCCGCGTCTTCCCTTCCTAGCCCTCGCCGTCGTCCATCGCCTTGGTGCTCTCGGCGCGGCGTGGTCAATGTGGTCAACGACATTCCATCGGGAGAAATCTTATGCGTGTAGAGTCGACAGGTGGGTCCACGGCCACAGCCAGTTTTTTGTGATTTGCCAAGTAAGTCGCTTTGTCAAGCTGTTGGGCTACAAATCTTTCAAGGCGAGGAGAGCTTTAATTTGGTGGCGAGAAAATGGCCCATCAGTAATGAAAAATGGGTTGTACCCTGGTACTGACCAGAAAATGGCCGGCAATTCTAAAAATGGAAAACGGCTGCAATAAATTCCATATGAATTAGAAAATGAGTAAAAATTGTAAAAATAATAGCAAATGGGCTGTACACGCCACAGATTTCGAGGCTGACTTGTTTACGCAAGGCTTTGTTAGTGAACACACGATTCTAGCCGCCGTGCTTCTTCAATCTCTGATCTTCCTGCTCCAGCCGCCTAAACTAGCGCCGGCGGGACTGCCTGCTCCCTCCTCTTGTGGCCCGCTGTGATGCCGGGCAGGCTTCCCCGGCCCACCCTACTCCCTCCGCTGGCCTGGCCGCACGCAATCAACTGCCTCCTTATTACGTGAAAAAAAATGATTCCTCCCACTGACATCTGGGGCGCACCGGTTGGGAGGCTGACCTGTGGGCCTACTACGTTGGCGCGTGTCACGGGGCTTGTCAACTTAGTCAACAAGCGATTCTAGCAGCGATGAACGTTGGATTTGAATCGAACAGTCCTGCTGCTTCTTCAATCATTGCTCTTCTTGCACCGCCCAAACCAAAGGCCGGGAGGCTGCTGCTCACGCCTCCGGTGGCGGCTGTGCTACCGTTGAGGCCTCATCGCCCCTACTACTCCCACCGCTAGCGGACCCTGCGGAGGCGGCAACCTCACACCGCCGAACCGGTGAACCTGGTACTCCTCTCCGCGTGGGCATCCTTTGCCGTGTCTTCCCGGCTCGCGTCGTCCCTTCCTAGCCCTCGCCGTCGTCCATCGCCTTGGTGCTCTTGGCGCGGCGTGGTCAATGTGGTCAACGACATTCCATCGGGAAATCTTGACGTTTAGAGTCGGCAGCTGGGTCCACGCCACAGCCCAGCTTTTTTGTGATTTGCCAAGTAAGTCGCTTTGTCAGGCCTGTTGGGCTGCAAATCTTTCAAGACGAGGAGAGCTTTCATTCGGCTGGCCGAGAAAATGGCCCATCAGTAATGAAAAATGGCCCATCAAACCGGCAGTTAGTTTCAAATATCTTTTTTTTATTTCAAGATTTTAAATTACATTAATTTTTATGAGTGGAGAATTTTTTGGATTTTATATTGATATACATTTATTTTTAAAATCAGTTTGAAAGTGAGTCGAAATTTTGGGATTAAAAACAGTTCGGACCGCACCGAAATATGGAAAATTTCGTATAAGTTTTTAACCGTGGCCACGATATGGGATGTAATGCTAACAAAAAGAATATGGGCTCGAAAAAAACCTTAAGAATTAGCAAATGGGCTGTAAATTATTAAAAATAATGGCAGATGGGTTGTATGCTGTTTTCCACATATTTGTGGCTTTCCTAAAAAGGTTGGCCTTTAAGTATCCTTTGTTGGATGGCCATCCAACGGCCGTCGTCTTCTTCAATCTCTACTCTTCTGCTCGGCCGCTCAAACAAGCGCCGGTGGACTACTGCTCCCTCCTCCCATGCGGCCGGCTCGACAGCTCGGACCCACAGTTATATCTTAAACGCAAGGAAGTGCCTCCTTATTACGCACAAAAAAATGAATACTCCCACATTAGCTGGGACCCGGTATAGTGGCAGGCTGACTTGTGGGCCTACTAAGTTGACGGGACGGAGGGCTTTGTCAACTTAGTCAATATGCACGATTCTAGCTCCGGTGACCATCGATGTCCATCCAACGGCCGTAGTGCTTCTTCAACCTCTGGTCTTCTTGCTCCAGCCGCCCAAACCAGCGCCAGTCGTGCCTCGTGCCTCGTGCTCCTGCCTCACCGCCCCCTTCTGCTCCCACCGCTGGCCAGGCCATCCCTCTACTCACCCACACCCCATGTTATTCTGCGGCGACGGCAGCCTCACACCTTGATGAACGGTGAACCCTCGTACTCCTCACGCGTGGGCATCCACTACCGCGTCTTCCCGGCCAGCGTCGTCCCTTCCTAGGCCTCGCCGTCGTCCACCGCCATGGTGCTCTCGGCGTGGCGTGGTCAACGTGGTCAAGGCGGCTTCCGTCGGACATGGACTATCGTGGAGAGGTGACAGTGGGTCCTGACGCAGACAAGGAAGTGCCTCCTTATTACAGCATAAAATAATTATTCCTCCACGACAGTGAGGGACCCACGGACGGGCCACCATATTTAGAAAAAAAAGTTTCCCCCCTGACTGCTGGGACCCACCAGCTACACCTTCGCACAGAAGGAAGTGCGTCCGGGCAAAAAAACCGATTCGCCCCCCTGACTGCTGGGACCCACCGGCTACATCTTCGCACGCAAGGAAGTGCGTCCGGGCAAAAAAAACGATTCGCCCCCCTGACTGCTGGGACCCACCTGCTACATCCTCGCACGCAAAGGAAGTGCGTCCGGGCAAAAAAAACGATTCGCCCCTCTGACTGTTGGGACCCACCAACTACATTTTCGCACGCAAGGAACTGCCTGACAGTCGGGACCCACCTGGTCGAAGCGTAAGTAGCGTTGTCATTCTGGTCGCGAACTTATACGTACATATATACTGGTCGATGTAGAGGCGCGCACGTGTCGTAGTAGAGGCGTGTACGTGTCGTAGTAGAGGCGCCGCACGTAGCATGTACACGAACGACAGCGGCCAGGGTGCAAGAAAAGAAAATCTGCCACGTATGTGTACATCTGGCGGGGTCTCGGAACGCCTAGTCGCGCATACGTCTGGCGAGGGCTCGTGTTCATGGGGAGGCAGCGGAATGCGTCGTGTTCATGGGGAGGCAGCGGAATGCGTCGTGTTCATGGGGAGGCAACGGAATGCGTCGTGTTCATGGGGAGGCAGCGGAATGCGTCGTGTTCATGGGAGGCAACGGAATCGTCGTCTTCATCGGGAGGCAGCAGGCAGCGTGGAGCCAACCGGCTTGGGACGGAACAGCGATGGAAACAAGGCTGGCGTATCGCAGAAGCGGAGAAGCGGACCTCCTACGGTCGAAGCAGGGTCCTGTTGATCGGGAGGGTGTGGCGTACCGCAAAAGCATTTAAAGCGGACTTGTGTTGGGCGCTTCACGGTCGAAACAGGGTCATGTTCATCGGGAGGGTGTGGCGTGCCGCCAAAACGGACTAAGCAGGGGGGGGTGTGGCGTCGCAAAGCAGGACTCCACGGATCTTGTTCATCTCCACCGTCGACCTCCTCCGGCCTCCACGGGCTACCGTCGACCTCCTCCGGCCTCCACGGGCTCCTGTTCATCCAGCCTCCACCGCGCTACTCCACGGCTCTTGTTCAACCACCCCTCCACACGGGCACCCCTCCACCGTCTCTGTTCATCCAGCCCTCCACACCACGGGTCTGTTCAACCACCCTCCACGGCCACCCCTCCACCGTCTCGTTCATCCAGCCCTCCACACCACGGGTTCCTGTTCATCCGGAGGCAACGCCACCGCTCCTTTATTCATCAACCCCCCCATAGCGCTCACTTTGTTCATCCCGAGGCGGCATCGATCGGCTTGATTAGCGCAGAGCGAAGAATCGCTCCATCGGGTTCGATTAACAGCCATCGATCGATCACTCGGGTTCGAGAACGCGTAGCTGCAAAGTCTGTCGCTTTCGGGTTCGATTAGAGCCCAACGCCTCGCTTCGGCTTGATTAGAGCTAACGCCGCACACACGCTGCAGACGTCGTCGAGAAAGCGCTCATCGCTCCGCCCCGACCTCCCACCGTAACTGCAACTCCCGAAATTTTCCTCCCCTCGCTTCTACCACGGTTTTTCCGTCATGGACAGCCCAAAGAATGTCATGCAGCTGCGTCTCCGGCCCGCCCAGACGAAAAGCCCATTTTACATCATGATTTTTGTCATAGAAGTAGGAGCCCACCACATCTATGATGATACTGGGTTTTTCACAATTATCGTCATAGAAGTGTCATATGTATGACAGAAAAAAAAATTGTTTGGCCCAAAATGTCACGGATGTGTCTTTTTTGTAGTGAAACAAACTTACGGGCATCCTGAAGAGAGTGGGCCAATAAAAACCGGATTGCAATACCTTATGTGCAGTTCTATCTCCAGCGTGGTGTCCTCCATAAGCTTGGAGTGACACTTGCGTAGGATTTGTTCTGTTCATGCTCGGGCACTGGCGTCTAATAACACCATCTACTCCTCCTTTATAAAGATGTGGGTCATCCCAAAAGTAATGTCGCAAATCAAAGAAAAACTTTTTCTTTTGTTTGTATGTGAAGCTAGGTGGTATAAATTTAGCAACAATATAATTAGCATAATCAACATACCATGGAGTGCTACGAGAAGTGCTTATGACATTTAATTGTTCATCGAAAGCTATCATCAATAGGTAGTGGGTCATCAAGAACATTCTCTAACCTAGATAAGTTATACTCAGCAGGATTCTCAGCTCCTTTTCTATCAACAATATGCAAATCAAATTCTTGCAGCAAGAGAACCCATCTAATAAGTCTAGGTTTTGCATCTTTCTTTTCCATAAGATATTTAATAGCAGCATGATCGGTGTGAATAGTTACTTTAGAATCAACAATATAGGGTCTGAATTTATCACAAGCAAATACAAGCTGCTAAAAGTTCCTTTTCGAAGTAGCATAATTTCTTTGAGCATTGTCTAGAGTCTTACTAGCATAATGGATAACATTTAATTTCTTATCAACTCTTTGCCCTAGAACAGCACCTACTGACATAATCACTAGCATCACACATAATTTCAAAGGGTAAATTCAATCGGTGGCTGAACAACAGGTGCGAGAGGCTAATGCTTTCTTAAGTATTTAAAATGCTTCTACACAATCATCATCAAAGACAAATGGTACATCTTTTGTAATAAATTAGTCGAGGCGGGAAATTTTGAGAAGTCCTTAATGAACCTCCTATAAAATCAAAGGCGTGTGAAGGAAACTTCTTATACCTTTGATGTCCTTGGGACATGGCATCTTTTCAATAGCATCAACTTTGGCTTTATCAACTTCAATACCTCTTTCGAAACTTTATGCCCCAAGACAATACCTTCATTAACCATAAAGTGGCACTTTTCCCAATTCAAGACAAGATTAGTTTCTTCACATCTCTGCAAAACTCGATCAAGATTGCTCAAGCAATCATCAAAAGAGGATCCATAGACGGAAAAGTCGTCCATGAAAACCTCACAAATCTTTTCATAAAAGTCAGAGAATATAGCCATCATGCATCTTTGAAAGGTAGCAGGTGCATTACATAAACCAAAAGGCATACGTCTATAAGCAAAAGTACCAAAAGGGCATGTAAAAGTAGTCTTTGATTGATCTTTAGCCGACACATGTATTCGAGAGAAACCAGAATAACCATCTAGAAAGCAATAATGTGTATGTTTGCATAATCTTTCTAGCATTTGATCGATAAAAGATAAGGGGTAATGATATTTCTTAGTAGATTTATTTAATTTGTGGAAATCAATTACCATCCTATAACCTGTAATAATTCTTTGCGGGATCAATTCATCTTTATCATTAAGAACAACAGTAACACCTCCCTTCTTAGGGATACAATGAACAGGACTTACCCACTGACAATCAGCAACGGGGTAAATTATACCTGCCTCAAGAAGCTTTAGTATTTCTTTTCTTAGCACTTCTTTCATCTTAGGATTAAGCCTTCGTTGATGATCACGAACCGGTTTGGCATCTTCTTCCAAATTTATTTTATGTTGACATAGAGTGGGACTAATGCCCTTAAGATCATCAAGAGTGTATCCAATAGCAGCACGGTGCTTCTTCAGAGTTTTCAGTAATCTTTCTTCTTCATGCTCTGAAAGGTTAGCACTAATTATAACAGGATATATTTTCTTTTCATCAAGATAAGCATATTTAAGATTATCAGGCAACGGTTTAAGCTCAAACACGGGATCACCCTTAGGTGGAGGAGGATCCCCCAGGATTTCAACAGGCAAATTATGTTTCAGAATAGGTTCCTGTTTAAAGAATACTTCATCTATTTCCCTTCTTTCATTCATAAACATATCATTTTCATGGTCTAGCAAATAATGTTCTAAAGGATCACTAGGAGGTACGGTAATAGAAGCAAGACCAATGATTTCATCCTTACTAGGCAATTCTTCTTCACGGTGTTGTTTACTAAATTTAGAGAAATTAAACTCATGAGTCATATCATCCAAGCCAATAGTAACCACATTCTTTTCGCAGTCTATCTTAGCATTGATAGTATTCAAGAAGGGTCTACCAAATATAATTGGGCAAAAGCTATCTTGCGGGGAACTTAGAACAAGAAAATCAGCAGGATATTTGATTTTCCCACACAAGACCTCAACATCTCTAACAATCCCAATTGGTGATATAGTATCTCTATTGGCAAGCTTAATGGTAACATCGATTTCTTCTAACTCAGCGGGTGTAATATCATGCATAATTTCTTTATACAAGTCATAAGGTATAACACTAGCACTATCACCCATATCACATAAGCCATGATAACAATGATCTCCTATTTTAACAGAAATAACAGGCACGCCTACCACAGGTCTATGTTTATCTTTAACGCTAGGTTTAGCAATTCTAGCAGATTCACCACAAAATTGAATAACATGCCCATCAATATTATCAGACAAGAGATCTTTAACAATAGCAATATTATGTTCTACTTTGACTTGCTCAGGAGGTGTATAAGTTCTAATATTGCTTTTACGAACCACAGTTGAAGCTTTAGCATGATCCTTTATTCTAACAGGGAAAGGTGGTTTCTCAACATAAGAGGTAGGAACAATAGGATCATTATAAGTGACAGTCTTTTCTTCAACTTTAATAGGTGCAGCTACTTTTGCTTCTATGGGAGGATGATATTTAAACCACTTCTCCTTGGGGAGATCAACATAAGTAGCAAAAGATTCACAGAAAGAGGCTACTATCTTAGAGTCAAGTCCATATTTAGTGCTAAAGTTACGGAAAATATCGGTATCCATAAAAGATTTAACACAATCAAACTTAGGTGTCATACCTGACTCCTTACCTTCGTCGAGGTCCCAATCTTCAGAGTTGCGTTTAATTCTATCCAAAAAATTCCATCTGAATTCAATAGTCTTCATCATAAAAGAGCCGGCACAAGAAGTATCGAGCATGGTTTGATTATTATGAGAAAGCCGAGCATAAAAACTTTGAATAATTATTTATCTTGGGAGCTCATGATTGGGGCATGAATATAACATTGATTTAAGCCTCCCCCAAGCTTGAGCGATGCTTTCTCCTTCGCGAGGCCAAAAATTATATATGTAATTGCGATCATGATGAACAAGATGCATAGGATAATATTTTTGATGAAATTCCAATTTCAATCTTTTGTAGTTCCATGATCTCGTATCATCACATAGCCTATACCATGTCAATGCGTCTCCCTTCAAAGATAAAGGAAGACCTTCTTCTTATAACGTCATCGGGTATACCGCAAGCTTAAATAATCCACAAACTTCATCCACATATATTAAGTGCTCATCGGGATGCTTTGTTCCATCTCCGTAAAAGGATTAGCTAGCAGTTTTTCCATCATACCGAAGGAAATTAAAAGGAGTTTCATTTTCAATAGGTTCAGTAGGTTGAGGAGCAACTCTTTGCTCTCTTGGGCGGGTGAAGATACCCGAACAAGCCCCTCGAGAATTACTTTCCATGGTAACAAGTGACGATGAAATTTCAGCACACTATATAAATTTTCCTTACCAAATTCCACCTACCAAAGGCGCTACACTCCCCGGCAACGGCGCCAGAAAAGAGTCTTGATGACCTACAAGTATAGGGTATCTATCGTAGTCCTTTCGATAAGTAAGAGTGTCAAACCCAACAAGGAGCAGAAGGAAATGATAAGCGGTTTTCAGCAAGGTATTCTCTGCAAGTACTGAAATAAGTGGTAACAGATAGTTTTGTGATAAGATAAATTGTAACGAGCAACAAGTAACAAGAGTAAATAAAGTGCAGCAAGGTGGACCAATCCTTTTTGTAGAAAAGGACAAGCCTGGACAAACTCTTATAATAGGAAAAGCGCTCCCGAGGACACATGGGAATATCGTCAAGCTAGTTTTCATCACGTTCATATGATTCGCGTTCGGTACTTTGATAATTTGATATGTGGGTAGACCGGTGCTTGGGTGCTATTCTTACTTGAACAAGCATCCCACTTATGATTAACCTCTATTGCAAGCATCCGCAACTATAGCAAAAGTATTAAGGTAAACCTAACCATAGCATGAAACATATGGATCCAAATCAGCCCCTTACGAAGCAACGCATAAACTAGGGTTTAAGCTTCTGTCACTCTAGCAACCCATCATCTACTTATTACTTCCCAATGCCTTCCTATAGGCCCAAATAATGGTGAAGTGTTATGTAGTCGACGTTCACATAACACCACTAGAGGCTAGACAACATACATCTCATCAAAATATCGAACGAATACCAAATTCACATGACTACTAATAGCAAGACTTCTCCCTTGTCCTCAGGAACAAACGTAACTACTCACAAAGCATATTCATGTTCATAATCAGAGGGGTAATAATATTCATAAAGGATCTGAACATATGATCTTCCACCAAATAAACCAATTAGCATCAACTACAAGGAGTAATCAACACTACTAGCAACCTACTAGCACCAATCCTGGACTTGGAGACAAGAATTGGATACAAGAGATGAACTAGGGTTTTGAGAGGAGATGGTGCTGGTGAAGATGTTGATGGAGATTGCCCTCTCCCGATGGGAGGAGCGTTGGTGATGACGATGGTGATGATTTCCCCCGAGGGAAGTGTCCCAGCAGAACAGCTCTGCGGAGCCCTAGATTGGTTCCGCCAAGGTTCCGCCTCGTGGCGGCGGAGTCTCGTCCCGAAAGGTTGCCTCTTATTTTTTTCTTGACAAAAGACTTCATATAGGAGAAGATGGGCGTTGGAGAGCCACCAGGGGGCCCATGAGGTAGGGGGGCGCGCCCTAGGGGGGGTGCCCCCACCCTCGTGAGCAGGGTGTGGGACCTTGACCTTCATCTTTGGCGATGATTTTTCTTTATTTATTTTAAGATATTCCGTGGAGTTTCAGGACTTTTGGAGTTGCGCAGAATAGGTCTCCAATATTTACTCCTTTTCCAGCCCAGAATTCCAGCTGTCGGCATTCTCCCTCTTCATGTAAACCTTGTAAAATAAAAGAGAATATCCATAAGTATTGTGACATAATGTGAAATAACAGCCCATAATGCGATAAATATCAATATAAAAGCATGATGAAAAATGGACGTATCAGTCATGTGGATGACACGATGGTTGGATCTTTGTTTTGGGATGGTCTCCAGCTCGGTGCATCGCAGTCAATGGCGATATGGGAGTCCTCTACTGTTACCATGGAGTTTTGAGGCCGGTGGCGGAATGCCCGCCCCCCCTCCCTCCCTCCACTGCGAGATCGGGTTCGATTTGACTCAGCAGGTGCTAAACACGACAGGTCACGCGGAGTTATCAAGTCATGCCACACCAGCAGTGGTGATGTACAACATCTCATGAGGAGGCGTCAATCCAGGGAATCAAAGAGGCCCTAAACATAGGTATGATGAATGAATAAATAATCAGAAATGTTAACGCCCACACGTGTGGGCGTTAGCCACCTCGACCACATGCATCCATCGCCGTCCAGCATCTTATGCACGAATCTTGACACGATCTGGACGATTTTTTGTGCCACGTAGGATAAGGCGCGTGTGTGGTGCGTGACTTAGTTCGTCCACACACCGGTTGCCCCTCCGCGGTCAGCGGTTGCCACCCGTGGGCGTGCGGTGGAACTGCTCTGCGCCCACACGCCACGCGCCGGACCGTAGTTGATGTCAAACGCGTCGTGCACTTCCCCCCTCCCCCGCACGGTTCCATTTACCCCCTCCTCATAGTTACTCACTCAGCCCACTTCGCATTTCAGTCGATTCGAGGAGAAGACGAGGGGAGAAGGCGACGGCGGAGGTGGAGGTGCTCGACGGCATTCGCGGCCGTCGGTGGTGCTCGCCGGACCGGAGCGGCTTCGCCGGAGCGACTACAGATTGAAGGTAATGCTCCCTCCAATCCTCAACATCCCTGTCTGCATTTTCTCCCCTGCCCTTCGTGTTCTATGCTTCGCTCGAGATTCATAGAGATTTAGGCGGGTTCGCGTTGTGACGGTGTTCCTGCCGGCGGCGGAGTCCTGTGCTTGTTGTTTCCATCGCACTGGGCAACTTCGTCGCCGCCGCGGTGGCGGTCACGCCGGTGTGATTCGGCCTGTCCGGAGCCACATACTTGTTGTGCCCAGGGATTGGGCTTGCGTTTTTTCTGTCTGATAGTTACTCATTGCTTCGAATTGCTATTTGCGATCAATTCGGGGGAGAATTTTGGCGATGAATTTCAAGTCGCGATAGTTGTCATTGAACCCTAGATCTAGGTAGTTGTTTTTCGTAGTGCAGTTTGAAGGCAATGATGGTAGTTTGAGTATCTGTCATGACTGTACGGCAACTAATTTACTGATTATTTGCGATAGTTGCCACAAAACATGCTTTCCATGTGGCAACTAATTTCCTGATCGGCTGTGATAGTTGCCACAAACATGCTTTTCCTTTGTGGCAACTAATTTCATGATTGACTGTGATAGTTGCCACAAACATGTTTTTCCATGTGGCAACTAATTTTTCTGATTGACTGTGATAGTTGCCACAGTGTATGCACAGCAAAGTGTATTAAATAGATAGCCATTGCATTTTCAGCAACCATTTTGTTCTTGATGGCAACTAATCTCCACATCAACTGTGTTAGTTGCCACATACATGTTTTCCATGTATCAACTATTTATGTGAACACAATGTGGCTATTCCCATGTTGTATTCAGGGCAATGTGGCAAATTGTTTGTACCACATACCCAAATTTTTGTGCTTTGCTACGCTGATTCGTGGCAAATGACAGGATAATGTGGCATGGCAAAGTATAGTAACTAGGTATTTATGTCAGTTTCAGCAACTATGTGTACTGGATGGCAACTAATTTGCACATCAACTGTGTCAGATGCGATATATATGCTTTTCATTTGGCAAGTTTTTTGTCTGAAAACAACATGTCTATTGCCATGTTATAGGGCAGGATAATGTGGCAATTTCTTTGTAAAGGCAGACACAGTTTCATGTTTTTGCCACGATGACCTGTGATATCTGAACATTTTTTTCCCGTACTAAAATGGCAACTCATTTTTTATATGAGGTCAGTGTGTGCGTTGCAAGTTCAGGTTGTTTAGTACATGTTTTTCATCACTTTTTTGAATTCTGTGTTGCATTTTTAACATGGCAATTTCAACCTAGCACATGTTTGCCATTGAACACATGGCAAGTCATTTTTGTATGAGCAGAGAGTGTGAGCTGCCACAACTTGTTTTTGTGCAATGGGAGATTTGTGGTTTTATTTTGTAATATATTGTGCTAACATGGCAACTTCAACATTCTGTTTTGAAGTGCATTTACGTTCTGCACATTTTTTTTCAAATGTAACCAATGTGCTTAATTGCCACATTTATGTTTTCGATAATCACAGGGGGGTGCGTGCGTGTTCATGTGATATTTGCATTCACTAGTTGACATTTTCACTCGAGCCCATGCGGCAAGTACATTCTATTAGGTGGCAACTGCTTACTTCCTGCATTTCATTTCCACCGTGAGAATTTGGTCATTCTTGCCTCGGTAGAATGGTTTCATGGCGATCATCAAAACGATGATGATGATTTCATGGATCCACCACAGCAGAATCAGGCAACTGGACGGAGAAAAGATGGCGACGACGTAACTATCCACACACCCTCCTCCTCCTGCATATGTTATTGGTTGCCACCTCGAGCTTGCGATTAAATGCATTATGAACTAAAATTTCATGACAGTGAAAACATGGCAACAACTGATCATTTGTCTATTTTCGCAGAAGAAGAAACGTACTCATAACAGGGCCTCGCAAGAACGGTGGCTTCATTGGTCGACAGATTCTTGACGATCGAAGGGAGCTGCTGCTTTGAGATGGGTATGCGAGCTCTGATGAATGTCCGGTGCACGAATCTAGTCAAACATGTATGCGACTGGCTTGGTGAGATTTACGACCCCACCTCCAGGGAATTTGTGATTCCGGGACATGGAAGACTGCCGTTGAACGAGGAATCCGTGTTCTGCACTTTGGGTGTGCCCCGTGGAGAAATCAAAGTCCCGTATGAGGTCAATAACAAGATCGAGGAAACGTTGTTCCCCCGTTTGTTTCCTGGGTTGGAATCCATGCCGAAAACGTTTGTCCTGGCAGATTCGCTGCAGACCATGACAACCCATGATGAGGTTTTTAAGATGAAACTACTCATGTACCTCATCTCAGCTGTTTTCGCACCGACCACTTCTCTTCGCCCAAGCAACAAATGCTTCCCCATCCTGGTGAATGATCTATCTTTACTACATTATTTTCCTTCAATCTTTTGGCTCCGATGTCATGTGCAAGCTAGTCACTGCTAGTTTTTTTTATGTTTTTCCATTTGATTTCTGATGCGGCAACTCGTTGTCCTGAAAATTGTGTGGTGCAGGCGAAACTGAAAGATGTGAAGAACATGAATTGGTGTAAGTTCATTGCCGACTTCCTGCATGATGCATTCTCAAGCAAGATGTACCAGAAGGGTTGTCGACTGCATTTAACGGTATTTTTTTACCATTCCTTTCTGTGAACACTCTTTTAACACCTTTTATTCATGCATGGCAACCTGATCATAACAAGATGGCAACTGCTATCATGACAATATGGCAACTGCCATCATGAATATATGGCAACTGCCATCATGAAAATATGGCAACTGCCATTATACTATGATGGCAACTGCCATCACACTATGATGGCAACTGCCATCATACAGATGGCAACTTCTTCTTTTCTCTTTCCATGCACTTCAACTCGATGATCGTAGGAACATACATTATCCTGTTTTTTTTTGCAAAATACCATGATGGCAACTGCTATTTCTTTCTTTTTAAATCTGTTGTACATCAGCTCATGTACGTCGACTGTCTTGATCTGTCCACCGTGGATTTCACTGGGACAGGAGGCCCGCCGCCTACGCACAAGTTTGTTGTTTCTGCGTGGAGTTACGATGCTGTCAAGGTTGTGCTTGCTGCAGACAGGGCAACTGATACCAAATATGGAAAACTGCAGGTTAGTTTTGGTTTCTTTCTCTACACGGCATTCTTACAAATTTTTGGGGCATAACATGTGAAAAAATCATCATGTGGCAACCGTATGTGGTTAACAAGAGATGACTACCTTTGTTAGCCATGGCTGTCTGCGCATGGTATCCATGTCTCACTCCACATGGCAACTCTGTCATTCGTGTTGAAACTTATATTCGCGTCTTCTTTTTTTGTTGTATTTGCAATACATGAACTGTTAGTCAGTGTTCATCATTCTCTCTCTTACATCCTAGCTATTTTTTTGGTTATTTCCAGCTGATGGCCAAGCATGCTATAGACTACAACGTGTTTGGGGGGCCTCAAAACTTTGGAAAGTGGATGGACGTGCACTCAGCTCCGTCTTGCCCTACTGAGGTAATCAAAGATATATATCTATGATTGCCTTGAATTATTTTCGATCTCGTGCAAGTGACTGTAATATGGTTGGTTATTGTTGCTTCTTGTTTCGTGCACAGGCGAGGGCACCTGTTGAGCATCTAATTGGGCAGTTTGCATCCGGAATGACCGGCTTGCTCGGGAAGTTGGTTGAGGGGTCGACGTCCCTTAATGGCTCTGACAGTGACGCGGTTGCGAGGCATTTCACTACATTTGTCCCAGAACGGACACATCGGCCAACTGGTTGCCGTGGCCGGTATGACTACAACAGTTCCCAAGAGCCTGCTGACACACAAGATGAACTAGATGGTGACGCTGGTCTCAACAAGGATGACGACGATGACATGGAGAATGTGCAACACGACACCGATGATGATGAACATGTTGAAGTTCGTGCAGGTGGTAAGAAGGGCAAGGATGCACCAGATGTCCCCCCATCAGAGAAAGTCAAAGAACATACGGCTGCGAGAGGTGAGGGGGTGTTGCCATCAAAGAGGGGGAGGGCTCCAGAGGATGTTGGGCAGGGTTCTCCTGGCAAGAGGTCTAGGACCGATCAAGTAGCTGCTAGGAGGAGGTTCGACTTTAATTTTAGTTTTTTGTTTTGTCTATATTTTTGGAACAGACTGATCCCTTTTTGCATTTGTTTTTGCTAAGCGCGGCAACGAGTTTGCTGTCTGACAATTGCCACCTTTTTTTCCTCCATCTTATACATGCAAAGGAGGCGGCAATTTGGTGGACGAGCGATTCTGAAGAAACAGGCACCAACGCCAACCCGTGTTTCTGCTCGGTTGAACAAAGGTGCCCCCATTGCTGGTGACACCCCTTCCACCAGGTCATCTCCTTGTACGACGATGTCCAACACCAGGGATCCTGTCGTGTTGCCAGACCTGAGAAAGCCAGTCAAGAAGTAGGTTTTCCATGTGCTTTCATTGACATAGTGCTATATTTTTTATTTTTCAATGCATCCGTTCAGCTTGCCACATGGGCTTCTGTCATCGTCCCCACATGGCAACTGCTGTTTTTCAAATGATTTCATTCCTTTTTAACTGAATGGCAACTCCTGCTTGTTTTTACATGGCAACTGCTATCTAGGCCAAATGGCAACTCTTATTGTACCTACATGGCAACTGCCATCTTTCCATTGGCTTGTGTGTGTTGGAAATATGCCCTAGAGGCAATAATAAAAGCATTATTATTATATTTCCTTGTTCATGATAATTGTCTTTTATTCATGCTATAATTGTATTATCCGGAAATCGTAATACACGTGTGAATACATAGACTACAATCGCCCTAGTAAGCCTCTAGTTGACTAGCTCGTTGGTCAACAGATAGTCATGGTTTCGACTATGGACATCGATGTCATTGACAACGGGATCACGTCATTAGGAGAATGGCGTGATGGACAAGACAATTCTAAGCATAGCACAAGATCGTGTAGTTCGTTTTGCTAGAGCTTTTTCAATGTCAAGTATCTCTTCCTTAGACCATGAGATCGTGTAACTCCCGGATACCGTAGGAGTGCTTTGGGTGTACCAAGCGTCCTGGCGTAAATGGGTGACTATAAAGGTGCACTACGGTATCTCGAAAGTGTCATTGGGTTGACACGGATCGAGACGAGGATTTGTCACTCCGTATGATGGAGAGGTATCCTTGGGCCCACTCGGTAGTGCATCATCATAATGAGCTCAAAGTGACCAAGTGTCCGGTCACGGGATCATGCATTACGATGCGAGTAAAGTGACTTGCGATAACGAGACTGAGCGAGGTATTGGGATACCGACAATCGAGTCTCGGGCAAGTAACATACCGTCGACAAAGGGAATAGTATACGGGTTGCTTGAATCCTCGACATCGTGGTTCATCCGATGACATCATCGAGGAGCATGTGGGAGCCAACATGGGTATCCAGATCCCGCTGTTGGTTATTGACCGAGGCGTCTCGGTCATATCGCATGTCTCCCGAACCGTAGGGTCTACACATAAGGTTCGGTGGCGCTAGGGTTATTAGGAAAACTTGTATGTGATTACGAATGTTGTTGAGTCCGGATGAGATCCGGACGTCACGAGGAGTTCGGAAGGTCCGGAGGTAAAGATTTATATATGGGAAGTTGTCAAGCGGACACCGGAAAGTTTCGGGCGTGCGGTATTGTCAGGGGCCACGGAAGGGTTCGGAGGTCCACGGGAGGGGCCACCTCCTGGGGCCACCTGGGCTGCGTGGGGAAGGAGTCAGCCCTGGTGGGCTGGCGCACCCCCCCTTGGCCCTTGCGCCTAGGGTTTTGGGGAACCCTAGAAGGGGCCCCCTTGCTTGGGGGCAAGCCACCCCCTCGGCGTCGCCCCCTCTAGATTCCCATCTAGAGGGGCCGGCCCTGCCCTTTCCCCTATAAATAGAGGGGTGAGGGAGGCTGCATACACAAGCCAAGGCGCAGCCCTCCCTCCCAACACCTCTCCTCCTCCGCACGTGCTTGGCGAAGCCCTGCCGAGATCTTGTTGCACCAACAACACCACGCCGTCGTCTTGTCGTTGGAGCAATCTTCCTCAACCTCTCCTTCCTCCTTGCTGGATCAAGGCGGAGGAGACGTCGTTAAATCCCGTGCGTGTGTTGAGCGCGGAGGTGCTGTCCGTTCAGCACTTGGTCATCGGAGATCCGAATCACGGCAAATACGACTCCATCATCACCATCCCTTGAACGCTTCCGCTTTTCGATCTACAAGTGGTATGTAGATGCAAACTCACTCCCTTGACTCGTTGCTTAGATGAACTCATAGATGGATCTTGGTGAAACCGTAGAAAATTTTAATTTTCTCGTAACGTTCCCCAACGGTGGCATCATGAGCTAGGTCTATCGTAGTTCTCTATTGCACGAGTAGAACACAATTTGGTTGTGGGCGTAGAACTTGTCAACTTGCTTGCCGCTACTAGTCTTATCTTGCTTCCGCGGTATTGTGGGATGAAGCGGCCCGGACCAACCTTACACGACGCTTACGTGAGACCGGTTCCACCGGTGACATGCACTAGTTGCATAAGGTGGCTGGCGGGTGTCTGTCTCTCCCACTTTAGTTGGGCGGATTCGATGAAAAGGGTCCTTATGAAGAGTAAATAGAAGTTGACAAGATCACGTTGTGGTTATTTCGAGGTAAGAAAGCGTTCTTGCTAGAACCCAATTGCAGCCACGTAAAAGATGCAACAACAATTAGAGGACGTCTAACTTGTTTTGCAGCAATTTTCATGTGATGTGATATGGCCAAGTTGTGATGAATGATGAATGACATATTGTGATGTATGAGATCATGTTCTTGTAATAGGAATCACGACTTGCATGTCGATGAGTATGACAACCGGCAGGAGCCATAGGAGTTGTCTTTATTTTTTGTATGACCTGCGTGTCATTGAAGACCGCCATGTAAATTACTTTACTTTATTGCTAAATGCATTAGCCATAGAAGTAGAAATAGTCGTTGGCGTGACAACTTCATGAAGACACGATGATGGAGATCATGATGATGGAGATCATGGTGTCATGCCGGTGACAAGATGATCATGGAGCCCCGAAGATGGAGACCAATGGAGCTATATGATATTGGCCATATCATGTCACTACTATATAATTGCATGTGATGTTTATTATGTTTATGCATCTTGTTTACTTAGAACGACGGTAGTAAATAAGATGATCCCTTACAACAATATCAAGAAGTGTTCTCCCCTAACTGTGCACCGTTGCTAAATTTCGTCGTTTCAAGCACCACGTGATGATCGGTGTGATAGATCCTTACGTTCACATACAACGGTGTAAGACAGTTTTACACATGCAAAACACTTAGGGTTAACTTGACGAGCCTAGCATGTACAGACATGGCCTCGGAACACGGAGACCGAAAGGTCGAACACGAGTCGTATGGAAGATACGATCAACATGAGAATGTTCACCGACGATGACTAGTCCGTCTCACGTGATGATCGGACACGGCCTAGTCGACTCGGATCGTGTAACACTTAGATGACTAGAGGATGTCTAATCTTAGTGGGAGTTCATTAAAATAATTTGATTAGATGAACTTAATTATCATGAACTTAGTCTAAAACTTTTGCATAATATGTCTTGTAGATCAAATGGCCAGCGCTCATGTCAACTTGAACTTCAAAGCGTTCCTAGAAAACCAAGCTGAAAGATGATGGCAGCAACTATCTGATGGGTCCGGAACACGAGGATCATCCTCATAGCTGCCAGAAACAATATGTCCTAGAAGGACCTCTAGGTGGCGCTCCGTCCCAGAGAACCAAGACATTATGAATGCTTGGCAGTCTCGTCTTGATGATTACTCCCTCGTTCAGTGCGGCATACTTTACACTTAGAACCGGGGCTCCAAAAGCGTTTTGAGCAACACGGAGCATATGAGATGTTCGAGGAGCTGAAACTAGTTTTCCAAGCTCATGCCCGGGTCGAGAGATATGAAGTCTCCGACAAGTTCTATAGTTGTAAGATGGAGGGAAATAGTTCTGTCAGTGAGCACATACTCAAAATGTGCAGGTTGCACAACCGCCTGTCCCGATTGGACATTAACCTCCCGGATGAGGCGGTCATTGACAGAATCCTTCAGTCGCTCCCACCAAGCTACAAGAGCTTTGTGATGAACTACAATATGCAGGGGATGGTGAAGACCATTCCTGAAGTATTTTCAATGCTGAAGTTAGCAAAGGTTGAAATCAAGAAAGAACATCAAGTGTTGATGGTCAATAAGACCACTAAGTTCAAGAAGGGCAAGGTAAGAAGAACTTCAAGAAGGGCGGCAAAGATGTTGCGCGCCGGTAAGCCAGTTGCGGGAAGAAGTCAAAGAATGGACCCAAGCACGAGACCGAAGTGCTTTTATTGCAAGGGAAGGGTCCTTTGAAGCGGAACTGCCCCAAATACTTAGCGGATAAGAAGGCCGGCAACACCAAAGGTATATTTGATATACATGTAATTGATGTGTACCTTACCGATTACTCGTAGTAACTCCCGGGTATTTGATACGGTGTCGTTGCTCATATTTGTAACTCACAGCAGGAGCTGTGGAATAAGCGGAGGCTGGCGAAGGGACGAGGTGACGATCGCGCGTCGGGAATGGTTCGAGTCGATGTGATCGCCGTCGCACGCTACCTCTATATTCTGGGATTAGTTTTGAACCTTAATAATTGTTATTTGGTACCAAGTTTGAGCATGAACATTGTATCCGGATCTCGTTTGATACGAGATGGCTACTCATTTAAATCCGAGAATAATGGTTGTTCTATTTATATGAGAGATATGTTTTATGGTCATGCTCCGATGGTCAATGGTTTATTCTTAATGAATCTCGGCGTAATATTACACACATTCATAGCGTGAATACCAAAAGATGTAAAGTTGATAACGATAGTCCCACATACTTGTGGCTTTGCCGCTTTGGTCACATTGGTGTCAAAGCGCATGAAGAAGCTCCATCTTGATGGACTTTTAGAGTCTCTAGATTATGAATCATTTGACACATGCGAACCATGCCTCATGGGCAAGATGACCAAGACTCCGTTCTCGGGACAATGGGCGAGCAACCAACTTATTGGAAATCATACATACCGATGTGTGCGGTCCAATGAGCGTTGAGGCTCATGGAGGATATCGTTATGTTCTCACTCTCACGACGACTTAAGTAGATATGGGTATGTCTACTTCATGAAACACAAATCTGAGACCTTTGAAAAGTTCAAGGAATTTCAGAATGAAGTAGAGAATCAACGTGACCGAAAGATAAAATTCTTGCGATCGGATCGTGGAGGAGAATATTTAAGTCATGAATTTGGTACACACTTAAGGAAATGTGGAATCGTTTCACAACTCACGCCGCTGGAACACTGGCGTAACGGTGGGTCCGAGCGTCGTGTCGCACTCTATTGGATATGGTGCGATCCATGATGTCTCTTATCGATTTACCGCTATCATTTTGGGGATACGCTCTAGAGACAGCTACATTCACTTTAAATAGGGCACCGTCTAAATCCGTTGAGGCGACACCGTATGAATTATGGTTTGGGAAGAAACCTAAGTGTCGTTTCTAAAAGTTTGGGGATGCGATGCTTATGTCAAGAAACTTCAACTGAAAAGCTCGAACCCAAGTCGTAAAAATGCGTCTTCATAGGATACCCTAAGGAAACCATTGGGTATACCTTCTACTTAAGATCCGAGGGCAAGATCTTTGTTGCCAAGAACGGATCCTTTACGGAAAAGGAGTTTCTCTCGAAAGAAGTAAGTGGGAGGAAAGTAGAACTCGATGAAGTACTACCTCTTGAGCGGGATAGTAGTGCAGCTCGGAAAATGTTCTGTGATGCCTACACCAAGCGAAGAGGAAAATAATGATGATGATCAAGGTACTTTGGATCAAGTTGCTCTTGAACTTCCGTGGGTCCACAAGGACACGTTCCGCACCAGTGGTACGGTAACCCTGTCACGGAAATCATGTTGTTAGACAACGGTGAACCTTCGAACTATGAAGAAGCGATGGCGGGCCCAGATTCCAACAAATGGCTTGAAGCCATGAAATCCGAGATAGAATCCATGTATGAAAACAAAGTATGGACTTTGACTTACTTGCCCGATGATCGGCGAGCGATAGAAAACAAATGGATCTTTAAGAAGAAGACGGACGCGGATGGTAATGTCACCATCTATAAAGCTCGACTTGTCGCTAAGGGTTATCGGCAAGTTCAAGGGATTGACTATGATGAGACTTTCTCTCCCGTAGCGAAGCTTAAGTCCGTCCGAATCATGTTAGCAATTGCCGCATACTATGATTATGAGATATGGCGATGGACGTCAAAACAGCGTTCCTTAACGGTTATCTTAAGGAAGAGTTGTATATGATGCAGCGGAAGGTTTTTCGATCCTAAGAATGCTAACAAAGTATGCAAGCTCCAGCGATCCATTTATGGGCTGGTGCAAGCACCTCGGAGTTGGAACATTCGCTTTGATGAAATGATCAAAGCGTTTGGGTTTATGCAGACTTATGGAGAAGCCTGCGTTTACAAGAAAGTGAGTGGGAGCTCTGTAGCATTTCTCATATTATATGTAGATGACATACTTTTGATGGGAAATGATATAGAATTCTTGGACAGCATTAAGGCCTACTTGAATAAGTGTTTTTCAATGAAGGATCTTGGAGAAGCTGGTTATATATTAGGCATCAAGATCTATAGAGATAGATCGAGACGCCTCATAGGTCTTTCACAAAGCACATACCTTGATAAGATTTTGAAGAAGTTCAAAATGGATCAGTCCAAGAAGGGTTCTTGCACTATTGCAAGGTGTGAGATTGAGCTCGGCTCAATGCCCGACCACGGCAAAAGATAAAGAAGAGATGAGTGTCATCCCTATGCTTGACCGTAGGATCTATTATGTATGCCATCTTGTGTACTGGACTGATGTAAACCTTGCCGTAAGTTTGGTAGGAAGGTACCAAAGTAATCCCGCAAGGAACCTTTGGACAGCGGTCAAGAATATCCTGAAGTACCGAAAAGGACAAAGGACATGTTTCGTTTATGGAGGTGACGAAGAGCTCGTCGTAAAGGGTTACGTCGGCGCTAGCTTCGACACAGATCCGATGACTCTAAGTCACAAACCGGATACGTGTATATGTTGAATGGTGGACGAAGAAGCTGGTGCAGCTGCAAGCGAGCGTCGTGGCGGGATCTACATGTGAAGCGGAGTACATGGCAGCCTCGGAGGCAGCGCATGAAGCAATTTGGGTGAAGGAGTTCATCACCGACCTAGGAGTCATACCCAATGCGTCGGGGCCGATCAAACTCTTCTGTGACAACTTTGGGGCTATTGCACTTGCCAAGGAGCCCAGGTTTCACAAGAAGACCGAGCACATCAAGCGTCGCTTCAACTCCATCCGTGAAAATGTTCGGGATGGAGATATAGAAATTGTAAAGTGCATACGGATCTGAATGTCGCAGATCCGTTGACTAAACTTTCTCTTCATGGGCAAAACATGATCAACACCAGAACTCTATGGGTGTTCGATTCATCACAATGTAACTAGATTATTGACTCTAGTGCAAGTGGGAGACTGTTGGAAATATGCCCTAGAGGCAATAATAAAAGCATTATTATTATATTTCCTTGTTCATGATAATTGTCTTTTATTCATACTATAATTGTATTATCCGGAAATCGTAATACACGTGTGAATACATAGACTACAATACGTCCCTAGTAAGCCTCTAGTTGACTAGCTCGTTGGTCAACTGATGAGGACATCAATACCATTGTTACACCCAGAGCCCCTCTTTGCTACATATCTTGGACCAATTACTAGAGCTCGCAAGACGCCAATTAAATTATCGGTACTTTCGTTTCTTGGTAATGATTCTAATGTTCATGAGAATATGATGCTGCCTAAATTGGATACATTTGTTTTGCTTACAAATGAAGGCCCTAGCTTGGAGAAGGATGGACATTGGAGCAAGAACAAGCATGGAGATAATGCCATGCAAGGGGAACAAAACGGAGTTACAAGTGATGATTTCAGGACTTTGAAGCCACCATAATGGGTGCATGAAGCCTTGGACGAAATATACAAGATGCTACTTCATAAATGTCGTCCCGAGGCTATTCTAGGTGCTGCGTCACCTTATTAGTGGGCCAGGCCCTTGTAATTTCGAAATACACAAGTATAGGCTATTTTTAGAGTCCGTATGTGTGGGAAACAAGAGATAGGGTTGATTTGGACCCCTCCACCAAGGGCCACGAAATTTCCCCTCTTCCTCCATATATACAGCCCTTAGGGCACCGTTTAGACCTTGGGTTTTGTTTATATTAAAAGTTCGCCATAGTTGCAACTTCGCGTGCATTTCGTTTGTGTTCAACGACTGGAAAGGCGTCACAGAACCCCACCTTGATCAATAAAGCTTTCATCTTATATTCGCAATATCCAGATTGCAATCTCAGTTTCTTGCTTGTTCTTCGTTTGCTCGCAGGAAACAGACCCTCGTGGTCAGGTTGATCGTGCTCCGGTGTGGTCAATAACCTCTCGGAGTTGGTTTAGCGATTGCTAAGGCGCGACGTCCTCGCATGTTCGTAGTCGGATCGTCAAAGTCGACTTCCTCCAAAGCGAAAACCAACATCTCATCGAAATACGGGACACCTTTGCCTCTATCAAGTGGTATCAGATTTCCAGGTTGCTCGGTGAGATTTTACAGTTTTTCGTAGTTTAGATCGAGTCTGTTCTTCATACCTATAGTCCACGAAAAAGCCACAAAAAAATTAGGGTTAGTTCATCCTATCCGAACCAATCTGAGACTTTGCATAATCTTTTTAGGGTTTTGCTTTGTTGAATTCTTGGTGCATCGTCGTGTCTAGTTGCTGGTCTTAGAGTCTAGTCTTTTAGAGTTTCGAGTTCTGGTCATAAGTTGTCACGCCGCCACCGCACCATCATCATCGCCCCTGCCACCTACCACCACCGCTCCGAATCCGTATCCATAGACCACCACCAATCCGTGTCCGTATACCACCACCGATCCATATCCATATACTACCACCGCTACCACCACCGCTGCCATATACCACCACCATATATCCACCACCAATCCGAGTTCCTTGCATATTAGGTTTGTTTTCGAGATCCATCTAGTTTCCGATTTGTGTTTTCCTTGCCGGAGTAGGTTTGGAAAAAAAAAAGAGTCTGGAAACCACCCTCCGTTTAGGCCCAAAATTTTCCGAAAACGCACTTGTCAAAAAAATTTCTGGCTATCCTATTTTTAGGTGTTTATAAGCGTATTGAGACAGTCGCCGTTATAGAAAGTTTTTTTGACCCGTTTCGCTTTTTGGGTCAGGCAATGAATTTTTTTTGTCGAAAAAAATTCGTGCCCATCCTATCAGTTTGACCTCGGAAGAGTTTTGAGACACTCGCCATTATAGTGATTTTTCGCAAAAAAAAAAAGAGCAGCGCAAAAAAAAAGCAGCGCAAAAAAAAGAGCGAAAAAAAAATCCAGAGTGTGCTTTTCCCTTGTTTATGTGCAGCGGCGTGATTTTGTTAGTGTTCTAGGCTCGCGTCTCTAGTACGGTCTAGCCTAGGACCAGCATAGTACCGTCGTTGAGCGTTTATTCAACTTTGCATCTCTGAATTGATTATTGCTGACCCTTTTTGCTACCATATTATAAGCCTTCCAGCTCCACATACATCTACATCGTATGCGTTTGACTCTCCACGGTAATCGCTCTATCCAAGCTTTGAGAGTTTTGACTACATCGGTTGCCGATCACCGCTTTCTTCTGGGTAAGAATTGGTAAGAATTTGAGATTTGCTTGACGGATTTGTGACTGTCCACCACACCACCACCACCACTTCCTAGTAGTCGTCGAATCATATTCTTGTGTGTTTCTATTGCTGCTAACCATGGCAGGATCACAAGCCGCGAGACCGACTGGGAGAACATGACAAACAAAGCGCTACATGATAAGTTTCAACAAATGATGAGTGGGCAGGTGGAAGATGTGCTAAATAGATTTGAAGAGGCCATGGAAAAGATAGATGGCATTGAGAAGGCGTTCAAAACAAAGCTCGATAACAGGTTTAATGAATTGCTCACGCGTCTACCACCACCACCACCGGCTGCACCTGACGCACCTCTACAACAACAACAACGACTACCTCCACATCGCGAAGCAGCCCTTCGCCGAGCGAGCCGTGTCCCTCTTCAGCCTGGCCAAGCTGCTGGTGCTGCTGTTGATACTTCTGTGGCTCCTGCTGCTGATGTGGAGGAGGATGATTATGTGAGAGATTATGAGGATGAGGTTGATCAACATCAGAACTACGTGCAACCACCAGCACCACAACCACCAGGTCGTCCACATGCAAATAATGGCAATGTTGGGATCCCTTCAGTGCGAGATCATGACCATCTCCCTAAACTGAAATTGAATATTCCACCATTTGAGGGTAGATATGTTCTGATATATATCTTACATGGGAGTTAGAAACTGAACAACGATTTACATGTTTACAATATCACGAGGAGAGACGTGTTCTGCTGTTGTTTGTGCTTTCACTAGCTTTGCATGTGTTTGGTGGTCTGAACATTGTAGATTATATCCTGTTCCAGCTACTTGGGCTGCTTTGAAAACTGCTATGCGTACTCGTTGGGTTCCACCATATTATCAGCGTGAATTACTTCAAAATTGCAGCGCTTAAGACAAGGAAAAATTCGGTGAAGAATATTATCGGGAATTACAAACTGGCTTGATTAGATGTGGTATTGTTGAGGAGAATGAAGCTATGCTTGCACGTTTTCGGGTGGATTAAATAGAGATTCAGACCATTCTAGACTACAAGGATTATAATAATATCACTCGATTATTCCATCTTGCTTGTAAAGCTGAGCGTGAAGTGCAGGATCGACAGCGTTGGCGCGAACTAACTTTTCTGCAGGTCGACCTTCATCATGGACACCACGTGCATCATCTACTTCCACACGTTCTACTACACGGCACCTCCGTCGGCTGCCACCTCAACCGTGATACAAGAAAGGGCACAACCACCACTATCTCGCCAAGAGCACACTGCTGGGCCTACGAGCTCTTCTTCTTCCATGGCGTCAACAGGGCACACAAGTGATATTATTTGTCGTCGTTGTAAGGGAAGAGGACATTTTTGAGAGAATGCCAATCTCAGCGTGTGATGATTGCTCCGAGGATGGTGGGTATGAGTCCGCTAGTGACTATGATGAAGAGACTTTGGCTCTTATTACACATGAAGAACACGGTGGAGATGATTACGATCATGAGGCGCAATACATGGCTCTTGAAGATCTTGTGGTATGAATGTTTAGTTGCTCAACGTGTTTTGAGTGTGCAGGTTACACAAGCTGAGCAAAATCAGAGGCATAACTTGTTCCATACAAAGGGAGTTGTGAAGAAAGCGTTCTATTCGAGTCATCATAGATGGAGGAGCTGCAACAACTTGGCTAGCATGGATATGGTGGAGAAGCTTTCTCTCACCACAAGACCACATCCACATCCTTACTACATCCAATGGTTCAACAACAGCGGCAAGGTTAAGGTAACACGTCTTTGTTAGTGTGTATTTTAGTATCTCTACATATGCTGATTATGTTGATTGTGATGTGGTACCTATGCAAGCATGTTCCTTATTACTTGGTAGACCATGGCAATTTGATAAAAATTCTGTACACCATGGTAGAAACAATCAGTATACTCTTGTTCACAAGGATAAAAATATTACTTTGCTTCCTATGACTCCTGATTCCATTTTGAAAGATGATATTAATAGAGCTAATAAAGCAAAACAGGAGAAAAATAAGAGTGAAAATCAGATTGTGGCAAAAGAATTTGAGCAACAAATGAAGCCTCATAATAAACCATCTAATGTTGCTTCTGAAATTAAACTGAAAAGTGCATGTTTATTTGCCACCAAATCTGATATTGATGAGCTAGATTCTAGCAAATCTGTTTGCTATGCTTTTGTGTGCAAAGAGGCATTATTTTCATTCGGGGCGTGCCTTCCTCTTTGCCCCTGCTGTCACTAACATTTTGCGGGAGTTTGCTGACATCTTCCCACAAGGCGTGCCACCGGATTACCACCTATTCGAGGGATTGAGCATCAAATTGACTTAATTCCGGTGCATCGCTACCCAACCGTGCACCATACCGTACCAATCCGGAGGAGGCGAAGGAGATTATCGTCAAGTACAAGAGCTGCTTGACAAAGGTTATATCTGTGAATCTCTTAGTCCTTGTGCTGTTCCTATTATACTAGTGCCTAAAAAGGATGGTACGTCGGCGTATGTGTGTTGATTGTAGAGGCATTAATAATATTACTATTCGTTATCGTCATCCTATTCCTAGGCTAGATGATATGCTTGATGAATTGAGTGGCTCTACAATATTCTCCAAAGTTGATTTGCGTAGTGGATACCATCAAATTCGTATGAAATTGGGAGATGAATGGAAAACAGCATTTAAAACTAAGTTTGGATTATATGAGTGGTTAGTCATGCCTTTTGGGTTAACTAATGCACCTAGTACTTTCATGAGATTAATGAGCGAAGTTTTACGTGCTTTCATTGGACGATTTGTGGTAGTTTACTTTGATGATATACTGATTTATAGCAAATCTTTGGAAGAACATTTGGAACATTTACGTGTTGTTTTTAATGCTCTCGTGATGCATGTTTGTTTGGTAACCTTGGGAAGTGCACCTTTTGCACCGACCGAGTATCTTTTCTTGGCTATGTTGTTACTCCACAGGAATTGAAGTTGATAAAGCCAAGATTGAAGCTATTGAGAGTTGGCCGCAGCCCAAAGCGGTCACACAAGTGAGGAGTTTTCTTGGACTCGCTGGTTTCTATAGGCGTTTTGTGAGAGACTTTAGCACCATTGCTGCACCTCTCAATGAGCTTAGAAAGAAGGATGTGCCTTTTGTTTGGGGTACCGCATGGAAGAAGCCTTCATGGTATTGAAAGATAAGTTGACACATGCTCCTTTACTCCAACTTCCCGACTTTAATAAGACTTTTGAGCTTGAATGTGATGCTAGTGGAATTGGATTAGGAGGTGTGTTATTACAAGATGGCAAACCTGTTGCATACTTTTCTAAAAATTGAGTGGGCCTAGTCTGAACTATTCTACTTATGACAAAGAATTATATGCTCTTGTTAGGACTTTAGAGACATGGCAACATTATTTATGGCCCAAAGAATTTGTTATACATTCGATCATGAATCTTTGAAACATATTAAAAGTCAAGCTAAACTGAATCATAGACATGCTAAATGGGTTGAATTCATTGAGACTTTCCCTTATGTCATTAAACACAAGAAGGGTAAAGAAAATGTTATTCTTGATGCTTTGTCTCATCGCTATACTATGCTTTCACAACTTGACTTCAAAATATTTGGTTTGGAGACCATCAAAGATCAATATGTGCATGATGCTGATTTTAAACATGTAATGCAGAATTGTAAAGAAGGAAGAACATGGAACAAGTTCGTTATTAATGATGGTTTTGTGTTCCGTGCTAACAAGCTATGCATTCCTGCTAGCTCTGTTCGTCTTTTGTTGTTGCAGGAGGCGCATGGAGGAGGATTAATGGGACACTTTGGCGTCAAGAAGACGGAGGATATACTTGCTACACATTTCTTTTGGCCAAAGATGAGACGGGATGTTGAGCGTTTTGTTGCTCGCTGCACTACATGTCAAAAAGCTAAGTCACGACTCAATCCTCATGGTTTATATATGCCTTTGCTGTGCCTAGTGTTCCTTGGGAGGATATCTATGGACTTTGTTTTAGGTTTACCTCGAACAAAGAAGGGAGGATAGCATATTTGTTGTCGTGGATAGATTCTCGAAAATGGCACACTTTATACCATGTCATAAAAGCGATGATCTGTTAATGTTGCTGATTTGTTCTTTCGTGAAATTATTCGCTTGCATGGTGTGCCAAATACTATTGTTTCAGATCGTGATACTAAATTTCTTAGCCACTTTTGGAGATGTTTATGGGCTAAGTTGGGGACTAAACTGCTTTTTAGTACTACTTGTCACCCCCAAACTGATGGATAAACTGAAGTAGTCAATAGAACATTGTCTACTATGCTTAGGGCTGTTTTGAAGAATAATAAGAAAATGTGGGAAGAATGCTTGCCTCATATTGAATTTGCTTATAATCGTTCATTGCATTCTACTACTAAGATGTGCCCTTTTGAAATTGTGTATGGCTTCCTACCTCGTGCACCTATTGATTTGTTGCCTCTTCCATCTTGGAGAAGGTTAATTTTGATGCTAAAGAACGTGCTGAATTGATTTTAAAAATGCATGAGATAACTAAGGAAAACATTGAGCGTATGAGCGCTAAATATAAACTTCTTTGGAGATAAGGGTAGAAAACATGTTGTCTTTACACCTGGAGATCTTGTTTGGTTACATTTGCGTAAGGATAGGTTTCCTAATTTGCACAAATCAAAGCTAATGCCACGTGCTAATGGTCCATTTAAGGTGTTAGAGAAAATAAATGATAATGCATATAAACTTGAGCTGCTGCAGATTTTGGGGTTAGTCCCACTTTTAACATTGCAGATTTGAAGCCTTATTTGGGTGAGGAAGATGAGCTTCCGTCGAGGACGACTTCATTTCAAGAAGGGAGGATGATGAGGACATCAATACCATTGTTACACCCACAGCCCCTACTGCTACATATCTTGGACCAATTACTAGAGCTCGCGACGCCAATTAAATTATCGGTACTTTAGTTTCTTGGTAATGATTCTAATGTTCATGAGAATATGATGCTGCTTAAATTGGATACATTTGTTTTGCTTACAAATGAAGGCCCTAGCTTGGAGAAGGATGGACATTGGAGCAAGAACAAGCATGGAGATAATGCCATGCTAAGGGGAACAAGAACGGAGTTACAAGTGATGATTTCAGGACTTTGAAGCCACCATAATGGGTGCATGAAGCCTTGGACAAAATATACAAGATGCTACTTCATAAATGTCGTCCCGAGGCTATTCTAGGTGCTGCGTCACCTTATTAGTGGGCCAGCCCTTGTAATTTCGAAATACACAAGTATAGGCTATTTTTAGAGTCTCAGATGTGTGGGGAAACAAGAGATAGGGTTGATTTGGACCCCTCCACCAAGGGCCACGAAATTTCCCCCTCTTCCTCCATATATACAGCCCTTAGGGCACCGTTTAGACCTTGGGTTTTGTTTATATTAAAAGTTCGCCATAGTTGCAACTTCGCGTTTCGTTTGTGTTCAACGACTGCATAAAGGCGCCACAGAACCCCACCTTGATCAATAAAGCTTTCATCTTATATTCGCAATATCCAGATTGCAATCTCAGTTTCTTGCTTGTTCTTCGTTTGCTCGCAGGAAACAGACCCTCGTGGTCAGGTTGATCGTGCTCCGGTGTGGTCAATAACCTCTCGGAGTTGGTTTAGCGATTGCTAAGGCGCGACGTCCTCGCATGTTCGTAGTCGGATCGTCAAAGTCGACTTCCTCCAAAGCGAAAACCAACATCTCATCGAAAGACGGGACACCTTTGCCTCTATCATCAACAGATAGTCATGGTTTCCTGACTATGGACATCAGATGTCATTGACAACGGGATCACGTCATTAGGAGAATGACGTGATGGACAAGACCCAATTCTAAGCATAGCACAAGATCGTGTAGTTCGTTTTGCTAGAGCTTTTTCAATGTCAAGTATCTCTTCCTTAGACCATGAGATCGTAAATCCGGATACCGTAGGAGTGCTTTGGGTGTACCAAGCGCCACAACGTAATCGGGTGACTATAAAGGTGCACTACAGGTATCTCGAAAGTGTCATTGGGTTGACACGGATCGAGACAGGATTTGTCACTCCATTATGACGGAGAGGTATCACTGGACCCACTCGGTAGTGCATCATCATAATGAGCTCAAAGTGACCAAGTGTCGGTCACGGGATCATGCATTACTGTGCGAGTAAAGTGACTTGCGTAACGAGACTGAACGAGGTATTGGGATACCGAAGATCGAGTCTCGGGCAAGTAACATACCGTCTGAAAAAGGGAATAGTATATGGGGTTGCTTGAATCCTCGACATCGTGGTTCATCCGATGACATCATCGAGGAGCATGTGGGAGCCAACATGGGTATCCAGATCCCGCTGTTGGTTATTGACCTGAGAGCGTCTCGGTCATGTCTGCATGTCTCCCGAACCCGTAGGGTCTACACACTTAAGGTTCGGTGACGCTAGGGTTATTAGGAAGACTTGTATGTGATTACCGAATGTTGTTCGGAGTCCCGGATGAGATCCCGGACGTCACGAGGAGTTCCGGAAGGGTCCGGAGGTAAAGATTTATATATGGGAAGTTGTCAAGCGGACAGGAAAGTTTCGGGCGTGCGGTATTGTACAGGGGCCACGGAAGGGTTCCGGAGGTCCACGGGAGGGGCCACCCCTCGGGGGCCACTTGGGCTGCGTGGGGAAGGAGCTAGCCTCGGTGGCTGGGCGCACCCCCTTGGGGCCTTGCGCCTAGGGTTTTGGGAACCCTAGAAGGGGCCGCCTTGCTTGGGGGCAAGCCACCCTCCTCGCCGCCGCCCCCTCTAGATTCCCATCTAGAGGGGCCGCCCTGCCCTTTCCCCTATAAATAGAGGGGTGAGGGAGGCTGCATACACAAGCCAAGGCGCAGCCCTCCCGCCCCCAACACCTCTCCTCCTCCGCACGTGCTTGGCGAAGCCACGCCGAGATCTCGCTGCACCAACAACACCACGCCGTCGTGCTGCCGTTGGAGCAATCTTCCTCAACCTCTCCTTCCTCCTTGCTGGATCAAGACGGAGGAGACGTCGTCCGTCCTGTACGTGTGTTGAACGCGGAGGTGCTGTCCGTTCAGCACTTGGTCATCGGAGATCCGAATCACGGCGAGTACTACTCCATCATCACCATCCCCTTGAACGCTTCCGCACTCGATCTACAAGTGGTATGTAGATGCAAACTCACTCCCTTGACTCGTTGCTTAGATGAACTCATAGATGGATCTTGGTGAAACCGTAGAAAAATTTTAATTTTCTGCAACGTTCCCCAACAGTGTGCTCATCCCATACCTAGTTTTGAAATTGCATTCCTGGCAGATCAGACATTTTTATCATTCTTCAAGTTGGCTAGCATGGCAACTCTTGCTGGATTTGCATGGCAACTACTAACTATGCCACATGGCAACTCATATTCCCCTTACATGGCAACTACCAGCTTTTCCACCTATTTTTCATGTTTTTATTTATACCATGGCAAATATTTTTTGTTCATTTTTAATACCCTTTTCATGTGCTTTCTTTTTTTAGGGTGAAGAAGACTACTACACGCGGGGACAAGCATATCATTAGGGACCCACTCGAACGCCTTCATTCAAAGTTGTCAACAGGGGGCAACTCAGATGTTCCTGAGGCGCCAGTCGACAAAACTGTTGCTGCACCGTCAACTGTTCCCACTAACTCTGACGCAAGTGGCCGACCATCTCCGCCGGTTGCAGATGTGCAGGTTAGAACAACAGGCATCCGTACATTGGGGAGTGACGAGTCGGTATCTGCCAGGACAGCTGAAATATTGCCAACTCTTCTGGCAATGAAGGATGCTGCTGTGAGCCATGCCACCCCATCAGCAGGCGTTGAAGTGGACGCTCCCGAGACCAACCTAAGCAAGGAAGATTCCCGCTCATCTGACACTGATTCCAAGCGCATGCGTGGTGGCACTCCTGTGTCCACGACAGAAGTGGCTGAGGCAGTAGTTCATAATGATATGCCATCTACAGGTGAGAGTCTTGGCACAACAGCTCCAGCTCCTGTCGGTGCAGATACTGCTAAGGCGACTGTTTCGCGTGCTGGTCTTCCGCCTAGGCGTTGTAGCCCCCGCAAGCAATCAACAGACATACCCAATGCACCAGCTGTAGCTAGGAGCAGCAGAGATGAGTCTGGTTATGTTCCTGCGTCCACACTGTTCCCGCCACCTGCCAAAAGCAATGTGATGGAGAAATCGGAAGACCGGAGCACAACTGATGCAGGTGTCAAGCTGGGCACGAGTGACACAGGTGAACGTCGGGAGCAGACTGCGCCTTTACCCGCAGTGGAAATCCCCAGCTTAAATCTGCGCACTTCTAGGCTCCCAGTCAATGTTGGTGTCCCCTACAGCCCAAACAAGAAGATTGTCAAGAAAGCTGCGGCTGATACCGCTGACAACACGCCCCACCCTACAAATAAGCCCGATCATTCTGTAGCGGCCGATTCAGATATGTTTGTTGATCTTTCACCCTTGGATTCTGCCCCGCAAGTTGTTCGCGGTCCGGCCAGTAGGCATGAGAGGCACCCAATGGCCTTCACCCCACCGAGCTTCAACCTTGGCATCAGTCAAGATCAACCAGTGGTGCTAGATCCTATGCCAGTTGCCTTTGCTTTCCCGGGAGGCATGCCCGCAATGATGGCGCAGCCAATGGTCGAGGGCAGGAAGGCTGTCAAGTTCGTAGAGCCGATCGTCCAAGGTACATTTCTTATGTGCTTATCATTTTCTTGTATACATCTGTGTAGTCTGACTTTTGTCCCAAGCATTTTTTTGGGGTTCTCACTTGTGATGGCAACTGTTATGTGATGACATGGCAACTGGATTTGCTGCACCATGTCACCTACATTTTTTTGTTGCCATGCTGCATTTTACATTCGGCAATCACATGGCAACTGAAGTTGATTCAACATGGCAACTGTAGTTGTTGTCACATGGCAACTACAGTGCAATACACATGGCAACTGGATTTGCTGCACCATGTCACCTGTATTTTTGTTTCCATGCTGCATTTTCCATTCGGCAAGCACATGGCAACTGGAGTTGACACAACATGGCAACTGTAGTTGCTGTCACATGGCAACTACAGTGCACTACACATGGCAATTGGATTTGCCTCCACATGGCAACTCCCTACTTTTTGTACCTACATTTCACATCATGCACCCTATCTTTTTTCACATTCCATTTGTTTTGTTTTCCAGGTATCCTAACCCACTTTTTTTATCCTTGCAGGCACCCCTGAGGAGATTTCACCGTCACTTGATGAAGCTTACCGCAGGATCGAGGAGGCAGCATTGCAGAGGAGGTCCTCACGAGGTCAGGGGCAATCAAGTTCCAATGTGCCTGCAGATATGGTATCTGAGGATACCATTAGGAGCGCCACCCCTGGTTCTGTGAGGCAGCAGAGGGTAGTTCACCCACCTCCCGCGGAAGACTACGAGCCCGAAGTCAAGGCCACAAAGGAACAGACCCAGTTGTACGATATTGTCAAGCGATTTGGAAATGCGAGGGCTAGTAGCAAGCACATGAAGGAGCTGAAAGCGTAATGACCACATTTTGCTTTGCTCTTTCTACCATTCATATTTTTTCTACTTTCTAGATATGATCCGCTTACGTTTTAGTTCTTCCTTTTTTACTTAGTAGACATGATTCTTTCATGTTATATCATTTTCATACAGCTCATGTTTAGACAGAACCAAGGTCATTCAATGCGAAGCGACGTACGTCGACCTGGGTGATCTTGCCGAGTCCGTGAGGCCAAACGGTAAAATGTCGACGAATGTAGTTGCATGCGGGATTGACTACATCAACAAGAATATGGATATGTCTCCCGACAAAACAATCATGCATTACAGTGTGACCTGCAAAATATGGGATGGTGACTTCCACCACAAAATCCTGAGGAAGAATTTTGCTCAACACGGCGAATTCAAGCTCACACTGAAGAAATATGTGAGTACTCCTTCCCTGTTTGCACTTTTTTCACATGGTATGGTTTTTTGCCATTATCTGCACTCTGTTTATGTGGCATCAGCTGCCGTGCAAACTGACTTTTTGATTTTTGCATCCCGTGCAAACTATGTGGCAACTTCAAAGTAAAATACACGGCAAATTTTGTTCATACATGGACGGCAACTTTCTTTCAACTACCCACTATAACTAAACATTCTACGTGATTCTACTTTTTTTGTCCCTCTGCTATTCTTCATGTGAACTCTGCTTCTCATTTCCTTCACTTTTACATGTAGGTCCTGTTCCCCATGTTCCAGGAGCTTGCACCACACGACCCACACGACAAGTGTGGTCACCACTCTGTGATCTGTCTTGACCTGAAGAACCAACACTTTGAGGTGCTTGATTCAATGCATTCGGCAGCTGATGCAGACCTTACTTCGCATGTTGAATTCTTCATCAACAACGTCAAAGAGACATGGAACCGTCACTACAAAAACTTAAAGGTCCAGATCAGACATTTCCCGATTGAGTACGTGGCGACTATGAATCAAGGGAACACGTAATTTCCTACCCCCTCCTTCATGTGCCATTTACATCAATCCCACCCCTCTTTGTTGTTACATCTGAATTGAAGTTTATCATTGCTATGTCTGTCCTTTTTGTGAGTTCACCTGACTCTTTTTCTTGTGCAGGACGGACTGTGGCTTTCACACGTTGGAATACTTTGCAAAGTGGGAAGGTAGACTTGTTCATTATCCACGGCTGCAATGGTCGTTGAGCTCCGGAAAATTTACACATGGAACTGGTTGACGAATGAAGATTTCAACAAGCGGTCCGGAGCATGCGAGTTCGTGGAGGAAGCTGTCAAGAAAGTCATCAAGAAGTACAAGTGATCACGTGGCGTTACACACCGGACGTATACCTTACATTCTGTTGCCGAGGAATGTAAGGTACTACCTTTTGTTCTTCTTGAAAACTATGTATGTGTGTTATGCTATGACTGCAACCCCGAGTAGCCTAGTACGCAGTGGTGGTTCGTGAGCAACATTTGAATAGCATGCCAGATCAAGTACACACAACATGGCAACTGCAGTTACCCATTCAATGCATTTTCCTGCGACTACTGATGCCCCTCAAGAGTCAGTCTCTCATTTCTAGAAAAAATTCACAACATCTAGGTTACAAAACAAAATGTCCCCAAGGACCATGTCACAGCGCCCCAATTTTGCTTACGAATTGCCCGTCCCTTTCTTCGTTTCTTGTGTTTTGCTTGAATCTCCAATCCCGGTTTGTACCTTATCTCTTTTGGACGCCCCTTTGTGATGGAACGAGGCGGGTTCCTGGCCTGGGTTTGTGTGCTTGTTGTTCCAGATCCTATCTCCGAGCTTTCAGATGATGGCCCCGTGGACGAAGGCACACTTGATGTGCGGGAGAACCTGTGTAAGGCTTCCTCAGCTTTCCTCTTCTTGATCTCATTAAGATCTCTTTTCAGGGCCTTCCTGTGTTTTTCTGCGACTCTCGCTGTCTCATCACTCTTGGACGCTTCATCAATTAGCTCCGCATAGTTCTTTGTCAGCACAACATGCCTCACGGCTTCCATGGTTGACTCAGGTCTCTCGTCATGCACAGCCAGAACTGCGTTTGTTGTCTGCGGCGCCAACGCGTCGTCAGCGTCCCAAGTCCATCGCCGCCTTATGAAATGGCGGGGCATCCGTGTCACAGCGTTCATGTCCATTACTTTTAGTATGGATAGCACACAATGCCGTCCCGTTCAAACTTGCAACATTGGCAGTAGTATTCGCCTTGGCCGATCGAGGCTTTCACGAAGTAGTTCCTTCCTTTGTCCGGGTCTTCAGGTTCTGAATCTGACATGCCCAAAATAGAACACACCTTGAACATATGTTCGTCCACCTGGAAAGCCGTGAACATGCTGGCACGCTTTATTTCTTCCTGGAATCTGCAAGTTTTGTGTGTTTTTTGTTAAACTATCGTGTGCTCTCTTTTTTTGTAGCACCTTATGTTGTCATGGAAATAGAAATACATTTTGCTTGAACATGGCAAATATAGTACATTGAACATGGCAAATATAGTACCTTGAACATGGCAAATATAGTACATAAGACATGGCAACTATAGTACATTAGACATGGCAACTGTAGTACATTAGACATGGCAACTGCAGTACATTAAACATGGCAACTGCATAACATTTTTAACTGGCCATCGTCATTTCCACACCAACATTCCCAATGGAAGCACATTGCATAAAACATGGCAACTGCATTTTATTAAACATGGCAACTACAGTTGAGTAAACATGGCAATTGCATTTCAGCAAACATGGCAGTTGCATTTTAGTAAACATGTCAATTGCATTTCAGTAGATATGGCAACAACATAAAATTTTCAGTTGACATTGGCATTTGCATACCAACATGCCCAATGGAAGTACAGTGCATTAAACATGGCAACTGCATTTCATTGAACATGGAAACTGCATCCGAGTAAGCATGGCAAACAGAATTTTCATTGAACATGGCAACTGCAGCTGAGTAAGCATGGCAAACGGTATTTCATTAAACATGGCAACCACATATCATGGCAACTGCATTGCATTCTATATGGCACCCTCGCCTTCGTGATTTGCATAAATAAGGCATAGCATAATCGACTTACTTGTTAAAGATCTTGTTGGTGTATATCTTGCTCATTTGCCTCTCCATCGGTAAATACGTTAGCAATTTTGGCTGCTTTAGCACGGTGTTCGCTTCTTGCTATAGCTCAGATCCCGGTATTTTTTGTTGCAAAGCTGTGTACTGCTTGGCAAACTGTAGCAATGAGTTTCCAGGGCTCACGTACCACTTCAAAACAACATTGAACCCCCCGCTGCGCTGCGTAGTCTGCAGAAACGGGAAGAAGCACTGCATGAAGTAGGCCGGCACCCAGTACATTCGCTTCTCCCACAGGATAGCAAGAGTCTCGTTGACTTGGACTTGATATGTTTCAATCATGGCCATCCAGCTCCTTTCAAACTCCTCCACTGTCAAGCTGTGGTCCACGCACAGCTCGAATGCCTTGTGCAGCTCGGGACGGTCAGCAAAGAACGGTCCTAGCGTCTCCTCAGCCTTCTTTATAATGTGGCACCTGTAGTGCCTGTGCACTGCCAATGGAAAGACCTCCTCTATGCCTGCACGCATGCTAAAATCCTGGTCTGTTATTATGTTCATCGGAGCAAGTCCATCCATGCACTCCAAGAAGGTCTTGAAAAGCCAAACGTACCCATCCATGTCTTCGTTCCGAACGAGCCCGCATCAAACTACAACGACCGTTTGTGGTTATTTATTCCTATGAATGGAGCGCATGGCATCTTGTACATATTAGTGAGATACGTCGCGTCGAATGAAATGCAATCTCGGAAATGTTTGTAGGCTCTCCTTGCAGCACCATCCACCCAATACATGTTCCTGACACGGTCCTCATCGTCCAACCTTATCCTGTAGAAGAAATCTCGATCTTCCTTCGCTTTCTAATCGAAGTAGGCCATTGTGGCCTCTATGTCAGCCAACTTGCTCTCTCTACGGTAATTTGCCTTTAGGTTTGTGACGTCAGCTGGTATGTAGGACATGCTACTCAGAGTCCCATTTTTGCTGCGGATGAGTGATAGTATCTGGACCATTCTTGATGGACCGACATTACAATCATGTAGCAGCTTTATGAATTTCCTTTCGAGGGGGGTGAATCTTCTGTGGGCGGTCAGAAATTTTACCAGGTCAAACTTCTTTATGAGTTTGTGGTTGTGCTCGTCAAAATATTCAGTGACCACATACTGTGTTCCATCTACATTTAGCTTACACCGGACAGGGCATCCCGTCTTGAGAATAATACCTCTCTTTCATTCCGGAACGACAGGCGCAACACCTTTCCCCTTCTTGTTCCTTCGTGCCATGTGGCACCTCATCTCACCTCTGTTGTACTCGTTAGTTTTCTTAATTTTCCTATGGTATTCGGTGTTGACCGCAAACCCATGGAACTTTGCATATGTCTGGTAGAATTCCTTTGCTTCTGCAAACGATTCAAATCTCTGCCCAACGTACGGTGGCTGAGGTACCACGATCTCTGATTGCCCATCATCTTCATCCCTTTGTGCTTCGTCATCAGTTTCATCATTCACTTCAGTATCGGCGGCAGTTTCATCTTCTTGAGTGTTCCCAGTGCTTGTGTTCAAAGGGGTGCCTGTCGGCATTGCTGGAATGATTGCCATTTACGACTCTGACTCGGCATTGTTTGCAACATGATTGTCGGCTGGCTGGTGGAACGCGTCTTCCGTGCGCTCAGAGCTCCCCGCAGTAGATGTCCCCGCGCCGCTGTTCACTGTAGTTTTAGGCCCTGTAATAGAAAAAAACAGGCATGAGCGTAAATTTTTGCTTGAATAACATGTTTATCGTAACGGATCACATCAACTTCAAGTGATTTGGCATGACATCATTCAAACAGCAAGCCGTGAGTCTGCGTGTGGACATGCATGGCAACTGTAGTTGTCCAGTCATGGCAGCTACAATCCAACAAACATGGTAACTATTGTGTTCTATATGCATGGCAGCTGCAGTCCTGCATACATGGCAAATACTGCTACCAATACATGGCAACCAGTGTGTTCTAGCATCAAAACTTTGCCTTCTAGGCTTGAGCTCACTAGGCAAATGCGATCAACCATTAGTGCTGCACACATGCTTTTAGCAGTTGGCAAATTTCCGAAGACAATATATGACTCATTGCACACAACCACTTGTTAGCGTTTTATGCTTGATTTTGTCCACCATCACTGATACAAATCTTCTTTTTCGTCACGTGCTATTTGCCACAAAAACAAATGTAGTGCTCTTTTGTGGTTCAATTTTTTCCTTACCTTGTTGTGCTGCATGTGCCCATCTTGTGTGGTCTGTCACACCAAATTGACGTGCTCTATCTGCAATCTGTGAAGCTTGCCACGAGACGTTTGTCGGGGTACCACCACCGTAATAACATGTAAGCATCATAGTAGTTGGTCAATACATGGCAACTGCATTTTGTGCTGGCATGGCAACTGCAGTTGTCCTGGCATGGCAACTGCAGTTGTTTCTCCATGGCAACTACAGTTGTCCAGGGAGGGCAACAACAGTTGTCCAGGGATGACAACTGCAGTTATTTATTCATGGCAATTGTAGTTGTCCAGTCATGGCAACTGCAGTTGTCAACTATGCTCCTACGCTAATTCACCATCCGCAACTTCACTTTTATGGACTAACTTTGTGTATGGCGTCGATGGCGGTACATGGGTCTTTGATCGATGCAGCGTCTGCATGAAGGCTCTGCATTTTCCCCCGACATAACTCGTGAGTCTTTTGCCAACCTTTGCAAGTTTATTTTTCATGTCCAGACCAGTATGTGTTCTTTTTCGTATGCGTTACCTTGATTAGCCATATTAGCTAGTTGAAGTTGGTTGCCCGTACATTTGTCAGTGTTAGCGCCCTGTGACTGAACTTGCCACGGAGCCCCCCTGAGTGTGTTTTGGTCATAAGAACCTGCGAAGAAATGACAGTGTAGGACATAAGTAGAATGTCATCTTCATCGTCGCGAACATGGCAAATGTTCTTTTCTTTGTTATCACGCATCATACCAATGCCTGCATATTGTTCTAGTAGTGGCAGCAACGGCCCTGCAGAAATGAGTTGACTGTACTCTGATGCATCCCAAGGGGGCGTTTCTGGTCTTTGAGAACCCCAAGTATCAGCGCCATCTTCGTGATTCATTCTTTTCCGCGTCTCGTTTCTGCCAATGTGCTCTCAATCACTGCATGAACAAGAACGCATCAACAATCCACAAAAAATGTATCCTTGTGCTGCTTGCATGTAGAAGTTAACACGCCAGTGTTATCACATTTTCATGCGTAGGCAACCAACATATCATGGCTAGTAGGACATGCACATCCACTATCTTTTCTAAAATCTGGGTGCTAGCTATCCGTTGATTCGATCGCGTCAGCCACTACAATAGGATGGCAAGCAATAAGTTGACATGGTGGCAGTTGACGACAATGATAGGTGGAAACTGACGTTAGACACCAGTGGCAATTAATTTTCGCACCCCCCATTATTCCAAATTTCTCAATTTTCTCTCCTTTTATGGATTCCTACATCCATTCATTTACCAACTCGTGCATCAATCTCACGAGAACTTACGGTTATCTCTAGCGTAGTACATGGCAGATCTAGTGTATTCCTTTGAAGCTGTGAAGACACACAACCCATGTAGTGTTTTACCCCTGTAGGATGGATCTATTTGCCAACTTCGTCGGTAATTTTGCAATTTTCTGCCCAGAAGAAGGATGAGAAGCAGTAGGGAGATCGGGAGATTCACTTGCTTTTAGCTGGTCGTCTTTGGAGGGCGTTGTTGGAGTGGGGGTGGGGGAGATAAGGGGTGTGGTTTGCGGTGGGAAGGCACTACAGATCTGCTCTGGTTGCCATGGCAACCAGAGAAGGCCGGCGATGGAGGTAGGGGTTCGGGAGGTGGGAGAAGATGGCGGCAGTCTGTAACATCCCAAATTTTCAATTTGGAATGTTATACATTAGGTCATCATGCATATCATATTTTTCTCGCATTTTCCGATCCTAGAAAATTTGACGCAACTCAAGGACCCTCGGAGAGAGTTGGAAGTTTCATTATTTTCATATTTGGGATTTTCCCAAATTTTGAAAATAGGATCATTTGGATTTATTTAAATTATCTTCATAAAGTTTTTCCTATAAAATATTTTGAGAGGAATAATATGACTTTCCCAACATTTTGGAAAAATGAAGATTTTATAAATAAATCAAAATTTGGTTTTGAAAGATTTATTTTGCTTAGGCAAAATGAGCATTTAAAAAAATTATGCATGTTTGCCGCTTTTAAAGTTCATTTTGTTAGACTCATTTTTAGGAGTCGGGGAAAATTGTTTTATTTAAATCGGAGTTCATTTGATATTTTTTTAATTAGTTTGGTTTAAATTTTAATTTAAAAAACGCCCCACTGGGCGAGGCCCGGCCCGGCCCACCGCCCGCCCGGCCGCGCCGCCTCCTCCTCCTCCTCATGTGCAGTCTCCGCCGCCCGCCGACGCCTCCGCCTGGAGTCCGGCTCCCCTCGCCCTCCTTGCCCCCTCCCAAGGCAGCACCCCCCTTTATATACCAGCCCCCCCCCTCTCTCTCACCTGCCGCCGCCCTCACCCGCCCAGGCCGGAGCAGCCCGCCGCCCTTGAAGCCGCCATGCCGCCGCCGTTCCTCGCCGTCGCCGCCCCTCGCCGCCCCTCGCCCGACCCCCGACCCTCCCGACCCGCGGAGCCCGCTGAGCCCCACGGAGAGCCACCGGAGGTAGCCGCCGCCCCTACTTTTTTTTTAGATATTCGGTTTTTTTTCAAAACCCTAGATGGTTTTATGTTTTTTTGTTTTCTTATTTATGAACGTTCACCGAACCGTCCGTTTCAATGAACGTGTTCGTTGAATTAGTTCTGATATGAACGTCCGTTATTTAATCCATTCGTCGTTTTCTTTTAATCGGATTTAATCCGTTATTTTTCGATTCGATTTGGATCCGATTTTCAAATCTGTTTTATTTCTCGCTCGTTTATCGAATCGGGTGATTCAAGCGCTGGAGTTTAAAGAATGAAACCGCCGTTCCGACTACCCTACTTTCACAGAGTTTTGCTACTATGAAATTTTGACCTAGTTTCAGATTGCAAAACCGAGTCGTTCTCTCTCGAGTTTCGACTTTCGATGTTTATTTTGATTGAATCTTTTGCAACAGGGTTCTTAAGTTGAACTCTCTGGTTAGATCTTTTATTCGAGATTTCCCGTGCATTAGATGAGTACTTATTGTATGCTTGTTGTTTGTCTGCGTTAGATCACCGGTGCGCCGCTTGTTACTTGAATCTCTAGGTCTCGCGGATCATCGGCAAGGCAAGTAACACTTTGATCATACTCTTCTCATACCCTGTTTTTATGCATTAGATCTATCCCTCAAACACTTGCATGTTTAGGATCTAATTAAATTGTGGGTTTGGGAAGTAGATTGAGGTAGTACCTATTACCTGTTTTACTTATGAAACCTTGGGAGTTACTTCTACGTTTGCTATTTTGCCAAGCTATGCTAGTAGACGTGGATTGGGTGAGTGAATATCCATGACAGATGTGAGATTGTTAATTAACGGTTTATCTAAGGTGGCAACCTAAACACACATCTGGGTGGATTGAGGCACTGGTTTCTATCAGACTTGCACTGTATTTCTTGGACCGCCACCCGGGCTCCAAGGGATCATAAGATTATTCAAGCTGGAAACTTCCGTGTGCAGCCACAAGCCAATTATGGGCTCTGGCGTAGTTGACTAAGTCGTGCGAACTCTTACAGGTAGGCTAGCTGATGTAGGGGATGTAGGTTGGTACGGTCTACCCACATGTAAGGTGCTAAGCGCTTACGAAAGACTATGTCTCGGTCATCCGTTTCTCAAACACCATGTAGTCACGAGAACCAAGCGGAGGCGATCGAGTCTTGTGGGGAAAAGTCGCAAACCTCTGCAGAGTGTATAAACTAATCATGATTAGCCGTGTCCCCGGTTATGGACGTTTTGAGTATCCGTAAATTGAATATCATGTGAATCTCAACATGTTACTACTAAATAAAAGTTATTGGGTTTTGATGAGTACTTTTAATTGGGATTGAGAATCTGTCAACCATTCTCAATGTTTAACAACCACCATGATAGTTAAATAAGATTTATTCCTTTGTTGTAGGGAAAAATCAGCTTTATGCAAATGTATCCAGAGAGCCTTACCACCAGCCATATATGCATGTAGTGTAGGCTTATTCATTCATTGCTCTTATGTGTTACATTGCCGGCATATTCCATGTGCTGACCCGTTTCGGGCTGCAACTTTCACGTTGCGAGACTTTTCGAACGACGAGTAAGGTGTTAGGTCGTGGTTCTATACTCGATGATGCCGTTGGAGTTGATGGACTCGCTTATCTTCCAAGCCTTCCGCTGTTATCATTAGATGGCCTTAAGCCATATTATTGTAATAAGTTCCCTTGTGGACAACGATGTAATAAGTGTGTGATTGCTACTCGCAATAAATCCTTGAAATCTTGTGTGGTGTCGGCATTCTCGATCCAGGATGACATCGAGCACGAGATGGATCCATTCGGTCTGGTCGCTCTGAGAGAATGGTATCGAGCACACCTGACCGTGAGGACACGACCACTAAGTTAAAGCCATAGATCACTACTCTCTTCCCATTTTCTAACTCCTCATCTTTTCTACTCTTTAGGATGACGGACGCGAAGGTCAAGTACACCCAACGGATGAAGGCACACCTTTTGGATTTCACTTGAAGGAAGTTACTAAGTACACGAACATTGGACTACCAAGCTTCACGGGACTTTCAACGCCACTCTGCTGAAGAGGTATTTGGAAGATTCACGCTCACGTTCGGGAAGGACATTCGTCCCAATCACCAAGCCTATAGATAGTGTTTTGATTGCACCAACTTGGAGTGCAGGAAAGAGCATGGCAGCTCACATTACCATGGGACGCATTGGAGAAGTTTATCAAGAAGACCTCAAGGATACCATCTACCAGATTTGCGACGCCGAGATGACAAGCGGGACGTCGTCGGCACCAAGAAGGATAGGTCCATTGCAGCTTTCATCCAGAATTAAACCAGCACATTCGACGCCGGAGAACCAAATGTGCAATGACATGTTGGAGTTGCGAGAAGACAAATGGAAGGATCCTAGAAGCTGGAAGGAGAACTAAAGACTACGCGCAAGGACTACATGGGCGAGATCGTAGCTCGGCAAGACACAATAACGATCTTAAGTACGAGATCGAAGAACTCAAGAAGAAGTTGGCGCTCGGGAATGAAGACCAGTATGTCGAATACCCAGCGACTACATTAACATCGACGACTCGATTCGGATCCAAGTGAACCCGACTTTGAAGATGAAGTCGAGCAGACATCATGGAGTCTTCCACCGGTTCAAATTAGTAGAAGTCCCCCACATATTAGTAGTATTTCCCTCCATGTAAATATTATAGTACACGCACTTTTGCGATAGTTAGATCGTTGTAAGCCCTTGTTTGATTGAATGAAGTGATTTTGTGTGCATTTGCTCATGTGCATTTGGGTAGTGATTCCCTTAGACCTCATTCTATTCTACATCCTCTTCTTTTCTAAACCCATCGATGCCTCCAGACGCGACCCGGATTCGTTTTCCGCCAGAGATCACCCAATTGATCCAAAGAATACCTCGATTCAAACATTGGTGCGAGAACCAGGCAACAACAACAACAACAACCCACCGCCACCACCACCACCGGCGGATCATCGACTCGTTTCCTTAGACTGAATCCGCGGTGTATTCTAGTAATACCGAGCCGATTGTAGCGGATGGTGGCTCCGCAAGATAGGAAGGAGCTGACCACTGCGGGATGCAGATGGTGAAAGAGTGAAGTTTGCAGCACATCGACTTGAAGGACCAGCAGCAAGCATGGTGGGAGAATTTCACACCACTTACCCGTGACACCTTTGTCACATGGGACCAGTTTTAGCAAGCTTTTCAGACCGCCCATGTTTCAAAGAGGAGCTATGGCCATGAAGAAGCGTGAGTTTCGCAACTTACGCCAAGGAGGAAGGACTGTTGGCGATCGTGGATGATTTTAGCAAATTAGCACGTTATGCCCCGGATAGCGTTACTACGGATGCAGCTAAGCAGGAGAAGTTTCTAGAAGGACTGAATGATGAGTTCAACATGCCGTTGATGGTAGCAAGTTTCAACAACTACCAGGAGTTAGTAGACCGAGCTCTCATGATTGAAGGAAAGCAAGACAAATTGAGAACTGCAAGCGGAAGTATGGACAGGGAAGTATAACTCGAGCCCATGAAGCCTCGTTATACCCTAAATCAGGAATTCAGTTTGACATACCCATGGAGGAGGTAATTCGCATAACCATAATGGCACCAAGAATGGGAGCGGGAATGGAGGAAGCAATGGACAGAACCGCACCAACCCGTCAACACCATCCAAGGTAGAACTGAGTCACATTACTTGCTTTAAGTGCCGCAAGGCGGGCACTATGCAAATGATCATCGAAGGCGAATGGAAATGGCAATGGAAGCTCGGAAAGAAGCCCAACCCTTTCAACAGGGGACGGGTGAACCACATTGATGTGGAGGAGGTTGAAGATCAGCCCGATCAAGATGTCGGTAAGTTTTTGGTTAAGTCATTTCTGCAGTTGTTCTTTTCGATCTTGGTGCATCGCATTCATACATATCAAGGGATTTGTGGATAAGTACAAATTACCGACCCAAGCCCTTAGGTCACCCATGCTAGTAACCTCACCCGGAGCAGAATACGTGGCTAGTAAATGGTGTGATCGACTGCCACTAAGGATTGGATGTGATATTAGGAATGGATTGGTTATCAAAGTATGGAGGAAACATAGATTGTACCACAAGGTCAATTTTGCTCACCACACCAGAAGGAAGGAGGATTAAGTATGTGTCACGGCACGAGCGAGGAGAGCACAAGTTAATTGCTTATCGAGTGGTACAGGAAGAAGTACCAGTGGTAAAGGATTATCTGATGTATTTCGGAAGAATTGCGGGAATGCCACGGATAGAGACATTGAGTTTTGATCGAGCTGTTGCGTGAACAGGCCCGATATCGAAGCGACCGTCAGGATGCCCGCAAAGGATTTGGCGGAAATCAAGAAACAGATTAAGGAACTATTGGATAAAGGTTTTATTCGCCCAAGTTCTTCACCTTGGGGATCACCCGTTTTGTTAGTGGAGAAGAAGGATGGATCGTTGAGAATGGTTGTTGATTACCGCGCATTGAATGAAGTAACAATCAAGAACAAGTACCCACTACCTATGATGAATGATCTGTTTGATCGCTTGCAAGGAGCCAAAGTGTTTTCTAAGATCGACTTGCGATCAAGGTACCATCAGTTGAAGATTCGGGAGCAAGACATACCCAAGACCGCATTTACCACGAGATATGGACTGTATGAGTATACCGTTATGTCATTTGGATGACTAACGCACCAGCCTATTTCATGAACACGATGAACAAAGTGTTTATGGAGTTTTTGGATAAGTTCGTCGTGGTGTTCATTGATGACATTTTGATTTTTTCAAAGAATGAAGAGGAACACAAGGAACATTTGCGATTGGTTTTGGAGAAACTGAGGGAACACCAGTTGTATGCCAAGTTCAGCAAATGTGAGTTTTGGCTAAAGGAAGTTGGATTTCTCGGACATGTTATATCCGGAGAAGGGATAGCAGTTGACCCCACAAAAGTTGAGACCGTAACCAAATGGGAAGCACCAACGACAGTTGGAGAGATTCGGAGTTTCCTTGGACTCGCAGGATACTACCGAAGATTCATTGAGAATTTCTCAAGAATTGCAAAGCCTATGACAGAATTGTTGAAGAAGGAAAACAAATTCATATGGAGTGAGGACTGTGAGGCAAGTTTTCAGAGTTGAAGAAAAGATTGGTTACCTCACCGGTTTGATATTGCGGATCGGACTAAGGATTATGAGGTGTATTGCGACGCTTCACATCGAGGACTTGGAGCCGTGCTTATGCAGGAAGGAAGAGTTGTTTCGTATGCTTCACGACAACTTAAGCCCCATGAGTTGAATTATGCCACTCATGATTTGGAGTTAGCAGCCGTTGTGCATGCCTTGAAGATGTGGAGACATTTTCTCATTGGAAATCATTGTGAAGTATATACGGATCACAAGAGTTTGAAGTACATCTTCACACAGAAGGAATTGAATCTCAGACAAAGGAGATGGTTAGAGCTAATCAAGGATTATGATATGAGATTGCATTATCACCCCGGAAAGGCTAATGTCGTAGCAGACGCATTGAGCCGTAAGAGCCACGTCAATACCCTAATGATGGGAGGAATACCCAATGAGTTAGCCGAGGACCTTCGAGAGCTATGTTTGGAAATAGTTCGAGAGGCTATGTAGCAGCATTGGAGATTGATCGACACTAATGGACAAAATCGAGAAGCCCAAAAGGCGGATAAGGAAGTTGCCTCTATAAAGGAGAAAATGGGCAAAGGAAAAGCTAAAGGATTTCGTGAGGATGAGCACGATACCCTATGGTTTGAAGACCGTGTTTATGTGCCCAATGACCTAGAGATCAGGAAGTTGATTTTACAAGAAGCTCATGATTCACCCTATTCGATTCACCCGAAATACCAAGATGTATTTGGATTTGAAGAATATTTTCGGTGGACCGGAATGAAGAAGGATATTGCGGAGTATGTAGCAGTTTGCGGCGTATGTCGAAAGTAAAGGCGAGCATCGAAGCCGGCAGGATTGTTACAACCGTTGCCGATACCGAATGGAAGTGGGATAAACTAGGCATGAATTTCATCACAGGTTTGCCAAAGACTCGTTCGAGATATGACTCGATTTGGGTCATAGTCGACCGTTTGACCAAGGTAGCTCATTTCATTCCGATCAAGACTACCTATAGCAATGCTAAGTTGGCAAAGATATACATGACCAGAATTGTGTGTTTACACGGAGTTCGAGGAGCATCGTATCGGATAGAGGAACCCAGTTTACCTCGAAATTTTGGAACCGGTTACACGAAACATTGGGAACCAGACTAGAATTGATCATGCTTTCCACCCACAGACCGATGGATGACCGAGAGAGTCAATCAGATTTTGGAAGACATCTTTGAGAGCTTGTGCACTAGATTATGGATCTAGCTGGGATGATAATTTGCCGTATGCAGAATTTTCCTACAACAACAGATTACCAAACCAGCTTAAAGATGGCACCTTCGAGGCTCAGTATGGAAGAAGGTGCAGGACACCGTTGTCATGGGACTAAACGGAGATCGTCGGTTGTTTGGACCAGATTTAATTAAGGAGTGCGAACAGAAAGTTAAGTTAATTGAGGCAGGCTCAAGGTAGCCCGATCCGAGCGGAAGAGCTATGCCGATTCAAAGCGCCAGCGATTGAGTATGAAGTTGGAGACAGAGTATATCTCAGAGTATCCCCGCTTCGAGGAGTTAAGCGTTTTGGAGTTAAAGGAAAGTTAGCACCCCGTTTCGTTGGACCGTATAAGATTTTGCAACGCATGGGAGAAGTTGCGTATAAGTTGGAATTGCCAGAAGGACTGTCAGGAGTTCATGATGTATTCCATGTTTCTCAGTTGAAGAAATGTCACCCCGAGATAGCAGAGGTACCGTTAAGAGACACAGTGCCACTGGAAGCAATTCAGTTGAAGGATGACTTGACATATGAGGAAAAACCGGTTAAGATTCTCGATTATGCCAGCAGAGTTACCCGCAGCAAGGTTATCAAGTTTTGCAAAGTTCAGTGGAGCCACCACACTGAGGATGAAGCCACCTGGGAAAGAGAGGAAGTTTTGCTTAAGGACCACCCTCACCTATTTTCTAGCCAACCCGAATCTCGAGGGCGAGATTCATCTTAAGGGGGTAGGTTTGTAACATCCCAAATTTTCAATTTGGAATGTTATACATTAGGTCATCATGCATATCATATTTTTCTCGCATTTTCCGATCCTAGAAAATTTGACGCAACTCAAGGACCCTCGGAGAGAGTTGGAAGTTTCATTATTTTCATATTTGGGATTTTCCCAAATTTTGAAAATAGGATCATTTGGATTTATTTAAATTATCTTCATAAAGTTTTTCCTATAAAATATTTTGAGAGGGAATAATATGACTTTCCCAACATTTTGGAAAAATGAAGATTTTATAAATAAATCAAAATTTGGTTTTGAAAGATTTATTTTGCTTAGGCAAAAATGAGCATTTTAAAAAAATTTATGCATGTTTGCCGTTTTTAAAGTTCATTTTGTTCGACTCATTTTAGGAGTCGGGAAAATTTGTTTTATTTAAATCGGAGTTCATTTGATATTTTTTAATTCGTTTGGTTTAAATTTTAATTTAAAAAAACGCCCTCCCCTGGGCCGAGGCCAGGCCCGTGCCCCGCCCGGCCCAGCCCGCCCGCCTCCTCCTCCTCTGTGTCTCTCCCCACACAGACGACGCTTCCGCCGCCTCGGAGTCCGGCTCCCCTCGCCTCCTTGCCCCCTCCCAAGGCAGCACCCCCCTTTATATGGCCGCCCCCCCCCTCTCTCTCACCGCCGCCCACCACTCTGCCGCCGACCGGAGCACCCTTGCCCTGAGGCCGCCGCGCCTTGCCGTTCCTCGCCGCCGCCCCTCGCCGCCCCTCGCCGACCTCCCGACCCTCCCGACCCGCCGAGCCCGCCGGAGAGCCACCGAGGTAGCCGCCGCCCGCCCGCCGATCCGTTTTTTAGATATTCGGTTTTTTTCAAAACCCTAGATGGTTTTATGTTTTTTGGTTTTCTTATTTAATGAACGTTCTTTGAACCGTCCGTTTCAATGAACGTGTTCGTTGAATTAGTTCTGATAACGAACGTCCGTTATTTAATCCGTTCGTCGTTTTCTTTTAATCGGATTTAATCCGTTATTTTTCGATTCGATTTGGATCCGATTTTCAAATCTGTTTTATTTCTCGCTCGTTTATCGGAATCGGGTGATTCAAGCGCTGGAGTTTAAAGAACGAAACCGCCGTTCGACCACCCTACTTTCACAGAGTTTTGCTACTGTGAAATTTTGACCTAGTTTCAGATTGCAAAACCAAGTCGTTCTCTCTCGAGTTTCGACTTTCGATGTTTATTTTGATTGAATCTTTTGCAACAGGGTTCTTAAGTTGAACTCTCTGGTTAGATCTTTTATTCGAGATTTCCCGTGCATTAGATGAGTACTTATTGTATGCTTGTTGTTTGTCTGCGTTAGATCACCGGAGTGCGCCGCTTGTTACTTGAATCTCTAGGTCTCATGGATCATCGCAAGGCAAGTAACACTTTGATCATACTCTTCTCATACCCAGTTTTATGCATTAGATCTATCCTCAAACACTTGCATGTTTAGGATCTAATTAAATTGTGGGTTTGGGAAGTAGATTGAGGTAGTACCTATTACCTGTTTTACTTATGAAACCTTGGGAGTTACTTCTACGTTTGCTATTTTGCCAAGCTATGCTAGTAGACGTGGATTGGGTGAGTGAATATCCATGACAGATGTGAGATTGTTAATTAACGGTTTATCTAAGGTGGCAACCTAAACACACATCTGGGTGGATTGAGGCACCTGTTTTCTATCAGGACTTGCCTGTATTTCTTCGGACCGCCACCCAGGCTCCAAGGGATCATAAGATTATTCAAACTGGAAACTTCCGTGTGCAGCCACAAGCCAATTATGGGCTCTGGCGTAGTTGACTAAGTCGTGCGAACTCTTACGGGTAGGCTAGCTGATGTAGGGGATGTAGGTTGGTACGGTCTACCCGCATGTAAGGTGCTAAGCGCTTCGAAAGACTATGTCTCGGTCATCCGTTTCTCAAACACCATGTAGTGCGAGAACCAAGCGGAGGCGATCGAGTCTTGTGGGGAAAAGTGTGCAAACCTCTGCAGAGTGTATAAACTAATCATGATTAGCCGTGTCCCCGGTTATGGACGTTTTGAGTATCCGGTAAATTGAATATCATGTGAATCTCAACATGTTACTACTAAATAAAAGTTATTGGGTTTTGATGAGTACTTTTAATTGGGATTGAGAATGCTGTCAACCATTCTCAATGTTTAACAACCACCATGATAGTTAAATAAAATTTATTCCTTTGTTGTAGGGAAAAATCAGCTTTATGCAAATGTATCCGTAGAGCCTTACCACCAGCCATATATGCATGTAGTGTAGGCTTATTCATTCATTGCTCTTATGTGTTACATTGCCGGCATATTCCATGTCTGACCCGTTTCGGGCTGCAACTTTCACGTTATGAGACTTTTCGAACGACGAGTAAGGTGTTAGGTCGTGGTTCTATACTCAGTGATGCCGTTGGAGTTGATGGACTCGCTTATCTTCCAAGCCTTCCGCTGTTATCATTAGATGGCCTTAAGCCATATTATTGTAATAAGTTCCCTTGTGGACAACGATGTAATAAGTGTGTGATTGCTACTCGCAATAAATCCTTCTAAATCTTGTGTGGTGTCGGCATTCTCGATCCAGGATGACACCGAGCACGTAGACTGAATCCATTCGGTGCGGTCGCTACGATCGGGATTGGGGATCGATCAGAGGTCGGGGTGGCTGGATCGTGCGGGCTGCTGGGTCCTCTAGCCCGGACATGCGGGCGGGGTTGCCACACACCGGACGTGCGGGCCGTGCCTTTGCGCGCCCGAACGCGGTCGTGCGGGCTGGTTCTTGTCCATGCCACACGAGGCGTGTGGCACAACTACCCAATACACCACACGTGTGGCAGTTATCGGGACCCTAAATAATAAGGGTGTGTATGGGGCACATCTAGATGTGCTCTAGTTATTGCACATCTAAGTGAGTGAATCAAATATAAAGAGAAAGAGAAAAAAGACAAAAGAAAAGGTTTGCACGAATATTAGCGTAAAATCAATGACATATGACTCAGATGTGCAATATTTATAACATATCTAGATGTGCTTTAACAAAATTGAAATAATAATTACTCTGGTGCTAGATATGTGGATAACGCGTCCTTGTGACACCATGATCGATTGTTGCCGAATCAAGGATTGAGTCGTCCAACCTTGGACCTAATCCGTCTCGTACAGTTTCTCGGTTATTAAGGAATTACGAGACTGACACATTAGAATTTGATGCCTGCATCAGTGTCCCCTAAGGAATTGGTTCCGATTACAATACTAGCCTTACTATCCCCGTCTCGTACAGTTTCTCGGTTATTAAGGAATTACGAGACTAACACATTAGAATTTGATGCTGCATCAGTGTCCTCTAAGGAATTGGTTCCGATTATAATGCTAGCCTTACTATCCCTGATGTTCGGTATAGTTTTCCACTCTCCCTTACACGTTGTCTTCCCTTGTGCCGATGTGAGCCCTAGGATCTGTGAGGGGTGTTTTCGCCGATGTAGGAGTCTGTTGCCCCAACGCACGGGTGCCTATTTTAGCGCTAAGAGCATCTTCAACAGGGCGATAACGCGCAGCGTAAAAAACTGGTTTGCTTGCCATACCATCGTTCTGGTTTGGCCTTGGCCAGCGCATCGGCTTCAAAGAAATGGCGCTAAAATGCAGATGCATCTTTGGCGCATAAAAATGCAGCAGCGTGATTCTCACACAAACAACATATGCATTCCAAAACAAGAGCAAAAAGATCAAATACAAACAAAAATAAATCAAAATAAATAGTTTAATTTCATTATTACAACTCAAACAAACAGTTTATCGTTCAATACAACAAATAGTGCAATAAACACAACAAAAAGTTCAACAATACAATATCAAACGCACAAATCATGCTGTTCGTCGGAGGACGGACGCGCGCGAGAGGCGGCGGGACTAAAGGGGGCGGAGAAGCCGCTGGGCGGGATAGCGGGAAGCGCCGAGCAGTCGTCGGGTAGCGCGGTCGGCGGCGCGGATCTTGCTGGATGGGGAGGGAGGGAGTTGCGAGCGGCGTCTGCGGGAGTCCAGTATGGCCGCCGAGTGTGCTTGTGTGAAGCGGGCGCCCCAAATACACTGTGCGAGATAGCGATTCCGACCGTGCGCCCAACTCATTATACCACGCGCGCGGTTATTGCGCGCCCACTGGAGCCACCCGCCGGATTGCGCACGCTAAACTGGGTAAATTTGCGGCGCGACGCTTGTTTAGTGCGCTAGTTGGAAATGCTCTATATAACAAACTTATTTTTCCTCATAAAAAATATCCATAGCTCCTCCTGAAAAGGGTCGTACGAACAGAAAAAGGAAGCGCCCGACGACTCGGGTGGCATCGACGCTAGTCAGAATCCCAAAATCAAACGAGATTTGATCAAAACGGCCAGGAACGAAACCCTGGCGTCGGGCCTAAGCGCCTGCGTTGTACATGCCCTGAGAATACAAGAGAGAAATTGTTGTATAGACACATAAATATAAATAACCATACCATGGACACATACACACAGAGCTGATGGGTTTAACCTTAAGGGATTACTCACACATCGCAATCGAATAAAATAAGTTCAATTGAAGATGAATGATTAACTGTCTTAAAATATCGTTGATTGAGATGCGATCCTGATTACAAGTATTGATTTAGTGGGAGATGAAAATGCTTTCCCATAATTTCGCCTTAGAAAAATGTGAAGATCATGGATGATACAGAAAAAACTCTTTATCTAGAGTTTTTGTATAACTTAGAAATTTGATTCCTATGGAACAAACATTTTCAAGAAATAAATATGTCCTTTTAGCTCTGAAAACAGCTAGTAATACGTGTACCGTGTATAGCATTTTGACCTTTCCTTCTCTGGCTTGGAATTGCATGCTATTCATAACAGTCATTGAATTCCCTACTTTCAGCTTTAGTTCTCATATTATTACTCCAAAGATCATGTTTGGCACACTCAGCTATCATTGAAATATATAGCAAAACATTTTCGCAACAACGTGTGGGGTATTATCTAGTTATAACAGTACACAATTTAGATTTGTTCTCTAGTCTTAGCTCCTAAGTCTCAAGAGTGTTTTTTTTTTCAATGGTCAAGAGGTAAGTTGGAGAATTGTAAAAGTGCACCTGAATCATTGCGTGATCTGCAGAAATTGTTTGTTTCCCGGAGAGTACCAATCGGCAACGGCATATGAAAGTTCTAGCGTCAATAGGGACAAATTGTTGCAATAAACTGTTCCATTTGGCAATGCCGACCGGTAGACTAATCAACTTGTCACATTATTAGGTGAAGCTAAGTACCCCACCACCAATCTTATATCCAAGTCGTCGCATTGTCATGAACCAAACAGCTCATTTGCAGATTTGCAAGTAGACGAGTTGTGAGTAGTAAAAGAAGGTCTCCGTCGAGATATACAATTCTTGATCACAGGAACCGGAAAAGATACAGGAGAAGAAAATAATGTGCATGCAAGCTCTGAATCTTCTGAACGATGAACAAGACGTACGCACGAATTAATTGGTGTGCCTGGCCTGGAGGAGTGGCTTGATTTGCACCGGTAACAACGGTCGGCTGTATATATACGGTGGCGCCGGGTCGATGATCTGCCCTCTCGCTCACATGATGGTGCAGGGGCCGGAGTCGTCGACGTAGCAGTAGGATTGCGGCGGGCAGTGGGGTGGCGGCGGGCAGTGGCGTGGCGGCGAGCAAGCCTTAGGGCAGTAGAGTGGCGGCGAGCAAGCCTTTGGGCAGTGCTTCTGCATCATCTCCAGGCATTCCTTTTTCTTCTTCTCCTCGGCCTCCTTCTCCTTCTTCTTCTTCTCCTCCTCGTCCTTCTTCTTCTTCTCCTCCGCCTCCTTCTTCTCGTCGCCCACCGTCACCACCGTCGCCGGGTGCTTCCCCTTGCGCAGCGCGTCCACGACCACCACCACGTCCACATCCCCCACCACCGTCAGCGTGCTCTTCTCCTCGTCGTACGCCATCGACTTGACCCCTGCCATGGACACACACGACACGACCTGTCAAGTAAGTTACAGAGGAGGACGAGCGAATCAAGGCCATAGAGAGAATATACAGACCTTTGACCTTGGACACAATCGTAAGGACGCAAGATTTGCACTTCTTGCAGACCATAGGCACCTTAAGCACCATCTGGTTCAGAATAACATAAACGGTGAGTGACCGATAAAATCTCACAAACAAGCCAGGGAGGATGGAGATTAAGAGCATGCAGAACCTTCATCTTCGCGGGATCGCGGCGAGATTAAACTAGGATGCTTGAAGATTACTGATTTGTGTACTTGGTATATCTGCCTGTACTCGAGCTCTCCCGAACGCCTTCCCTCCAATGGCTCGCTTTATACACAAGTGAGGACCATGTAGAACATAATGCCCATGGTAGTTTGGACTCTGGACTTGGTCAATTGCAACAATCATTGCCACAGTGCAAAACCAGCTTATGCAAATGCATTTCATATTGTTGTTTCTACAAGGAGATTTGAAATAAGTTTAAGTCAGTACATAGTCGTAGTAGTAGGTGTGCAGCCCGTATGTATTCAGCCGACTCTCCATCAGATGTCGACATGATGACATTTATGTAAACCAGTCCCAAGATTTCCAGTACCTTATCATCTGTTGGTGCGTTTCTTTTTTTGCAACGAACGGCGGCAGTTAAGCATGTGCTTATTCTAACAGCTGGTTGGAAGTTGAATTAGTATATGCCTAATCATCAATGGATTAGTAGTATATAGCTATATCTGGCCGTGGTTGCTGTCTGGTTAGATAGTCTTATTTTTCTATTAGCGCTTGACTGACCAGCAACCTGGGGAGACGACTTGGTGTCACGTAGGAGACGTCGGCAACTAATACCACTGCGACAAACAGCACATTATGGGTACTGGAACGAACATATATATATGGAGCAGTGGTTCGTATTCAGTATTCTATTGGCGCAACGTCGCTTATATATAAGAAACTTAAGTATGGTTGCTCTCGTCTCTCCAGCCCAGGACTTTATGTTTTGGGGGTGTTGATAGAAGTTCTCCGAATGAGAGTGGGATAATGGGACAGCCGATCCAAGAGGGATCTCACGGAGCAAAACAATGGTAGATTGCCAACCTCCAGCATAGAAAATGCCGGCATTCTCTTGCTCGAACGGAGATTCCTAGCTGTTGGGTGGCTGGTTGTTTTCAGCTCCATTGTTCTGGAGAAATTTTGTCGAACAATGGCACTGTCGTCCTGTTAATATGGGATTAGGCCCCAGGACATGTGTCAAGGATGCACACGAAACCTTGGACGACAGAGGAAAAGAAAATACTCCCTCCGTTCCAAATTACTCGTTGCAGAAATGCATGTATCTAGAACTAAAATACATTTAGATACATCCATACCTGCGACAAGTAATTTGGAACGGAGGGAGTATGTCAGAGCAAAAGGATCATTACTCCCTCCAACCACTCTGCCTTCGTTGCACAAGACCAGACAAAAACCACCCTGTACTTAAACAAAAGGTCAAACGAAGCACAATTAGTGTAAGTGCGATGGGCCAGGCTGATGATTGTTTTTCTTGTGGTCGGGTGTGCGATGGGCCAAGCCGATGAACAATTAGTACCGTCTGATTGACTAGAGTAAGGTCAGGACAAGGCTTGTGTCCAATCTGATTAAGCTAACATAACAGTTTCATCACTGGACGGGCAAACGAGAGGGAGAGCGACGCTTTCCTTCAAGTCTCGGCCGGTACTGACTCGGGTAAAACTTTGATGTAATCAAAATCGTAGTAGCAGGCTCCCTTGCCATATGCTCCGGCCGGGTAGACGCCACGAAAATGCTAGACCCATGAAGGGGCTACGAAGAGCTGCGTGACCTTCCATCCCTAACCAATAAATACCCCCTGAATTCAATTGGGTGGGCCCCCTTCCCAGATATCATCCAATAGGTCACGTAAGATCCCTTATGATAGGTGTGGCAACTTTTTTTGCTCAATATACCACATATGTCATTTTTTCACGAGACATCACACGTGAGTAGAATGGTTGATCAAGTTCAATACCATGTTCCAAGAATTCTTGTCCCATTCCTTATGCTCTTTACTAATAAATTGTAAAGATATCACCCCCTTAAAAATTGAAGGAAAAATTGACGTGATGATTAAACAGCAGATAGATCTTACATTGAACCTACAGAAATTGTTAGATACGTTCTTTGTGCTAAAACCAAGGTAATGTTATTCAGCGGACGTTCTCTAGGAAGGGAGGCAATTGCAAACATTTTGATGGCAACTTTAGTTATCACAAGGATGGGCAAAGATGACGATTTAAATTTGCAAGCATGGCAATTTTATGATGAAAAACAAAACTACAGCGTAGTTATCATGCACAACTAAAATTGCAATGCTCATGGCAACTAAAATTGCCATCAAAACGTTCGCAATTGCCATCCCTTCCCAGGGAAGGTTCATTGGCTATTGGGGTCCTAAAACTAATTACCACTTGTTTTCTTTTTTACTTTTTACTTTTTGACAGATGCTCCTTTTTCTTTTCTTTTTTTCTTAATACTTAGAACACCAAAAGCCACCTTTTGTCCTATAGTGTTTGGCAGACATTTCTGAAGTACAGTCGGTGCTGAAACTGATTGTCCTAGAGAAAAAGTTTCTATTACTGAAAACAATGAACTGATCTCTCAAAAGACTGTTACAGGATATTTTACTGGCCAGCCCTGGTGCTTACCAGGAGGTACTACTGCCACCTGAAGAAGAGAATGTCATTCCCGCGTAGCACAAATGACAAGGAAACACAAGGATCCCACAAGGAACGCACCTATAGGAAAGAGCAGGTGATTGTTATACATGCCCGGTGCAAGACTTATGTAAGTAATAAAAGTTCGGATGGGCTTCTTCAGTGATTTGTACTCCCTCCTATGCAGCGATCACTTTAGCAGCTTCACGCTTGGCAGTAAACTCTAATTCCTCTGGTGTGAAGGGAAGTGGCTTTGTGGGAGCAGGTAGTCGGCCAATGCTATCAACCTTGTCTCGTTGCTTGGGTGGAGGCCTCGCCGCTTTTGGTATAAGGCGGCCCTTCTTTGCAAACCACTCAGGTTTGAGAAGTGCCCTGAACCCAAGCTTGTTGTAGTACACCAATCTTACAGTTCCACCTGCTGCTTCAACTGCAGCTTTCGCTCTTGCAGTCGCCCTTGATACCTGCCAATTTACATTTGCTTAGTAAGGCTATTCGTAAAATTTGGATATATAATATATCAAACCCAATCCACAGCACCAGTGTTCACAGCAGGCCTAGTATATATAACCAGTCTTTTAAGTTGAAAATGTTATATCTCGATAGTCAAAGCAATATAATTCCATGTAAAATACATTGCAAGTAAAATCATGCTAGGTTTTTTGGTCATCGACATCACCTATTGCATACTTATATATGAACCATGTTGTATCAGTTGGGCACATGCTAAACAATATTCAGCAATAGGAAAGCTATATTTAGTTATTACTACACTCGCAGTTGGAACTCCCTCATTTCCTCTACAAAAGAGCCACTACTTGTACTCAACATGATCGCAAGCAACGTACAGGCAGGTCATGCAAAGACATAACTAAATGAGCACATTCTGTGATATCATTATAATGGATAAATGGCGCTCGGCGGAACAGATACATTTACATTTTCGAATTATGTGTCATCGCATGCAGCAAGAAACAGAACAGAATAGGGCTATGAAAACATGCATGTTATTCCTGAGAATGGAGGACTTGAAATGAACAAGAAACTGTATGCTTAAAGATTTAACTATTTCGAACTAGCTTTGGCTTGCCTCAAGGTGAATTGGCCATTTGATTTCTTCTGCACCACGGCCCATTAACCGAATCCCATCCTTTATTTGTTTTCCAATGGCACTTGTATCCTGATAAAGTGTGATACAGAAGTTGATGTTGCAAAGAAGATAACAGAAATATAGCTAGTTCAAAGAAATGATTGTAGTACCTTCAGTGTCTTCATTGTGATCAATTCAGAGGAATCAATTTTTCCAGCATTGATGAGCTTCGCAATTTTTCCCAGTCCACAGGGCTGACCACAGGGAAAGATGACCGACCAACATCAAACTATGCTCAGGGTGCCATTTGCAAATAAAGAATTGGACTTAAAGCATAAACAAAGTAATTGTCAAGTTGTTGAACAAGTTCTACAATGAACGTCCAGTTACCCAAATGAATACAAAATTTTGCCGTTATTTTGTAGATGTTGAAGTCGGACATTATCATGGATCAAACAGCAACCACAAATTGCTGAAAACAATCACTGCATGAACTAGCAGAGATAGGCATGTCACATATATGTGGGAATACAATTTCAGGAGGCTGGAAGATTGTAAAGCAAACAGAAAGTTACTCCACTGCTAAATGCCAAACAGTAGATCCCTCCACAGTACCTCCTGAAGGAGTTACCAAAATATGATAGATGCAATTCATTAGATTGTAAATTTTTGATGCTTTACTAGGTCTTATGCTAGAGATTACGTAACATGATACAACTATACTCCTATTATATTACTCCTTCCGATCCATATTACTTGTCGCAGCTTTAGTACAACTTTGTACTAAAGCTGCGAGATCGGAGGGGGTATAAGAATATTGCATGTTCTTTTCATGAGTTACGATGAACAAAAAAGAGAAGAAAAAGAAACTAGCAATGGGCACGTCTTATTACAAGAACATTTTTGCATTTCTCTTTGCAATCTAATATATAACACTAAAGAAATCTTAGAAATGTGACTCTGCCACATATGATACTTCTTTGAAACCTGCACACATGCACAAGGTTCAGTTGTTCTTGCATACTAACACGGGATGAAATAGTGCCCACCAGTTTGCTAACATGAACTTATATATATATCCATTAATAGATTAGATAATGTCTAAACTTTGAATATAAGCCTAGGTTTCCTTCCCGAACAAATATCAAGCATAGAGATTTTGTCCAATCAATACTTTACTCTTTAATAGATATGTCCAAAATCAGTGCCCAATTAGTGCACAATACCTAGGTCTTACAACAGATTAACCTCACCGGTTATTTTTGTCCACAAAAGTTTGGCGACCAAATTCAATACACAAGCCTCTTGGCACTTGGTAAGGATCCACCACTGCTCACATGCATCATACTCTAGCTGATAGAACCGGCATACTCTACCAACTAGAAGATAGATAACTGTTCCCGCAAAAAAAAAAAAGATAGATAACTGAAATTGTTGACGCCCAAGCCAAGTCTTTCAATGCTGCAAGCTGGTGCTGTCCATTTTTCCAAAGCTCATAAGTTCCTTAAAAATGGCCACTGCTATGTTATCTCAGAATGCCCCATTTTTTCACCTATGACCATAATCTCTTGCTGTCTTCTCGGTACTTTCTATGTTATCTCAGAAGCTCATTTTTCCAAAGCCCATAAGTTCCTTAAAAATGGCCGCTGCTAGGTGAAAATCAACTATCCCAGTCTTCTCATAATGCATATTAAGGTACTTTCATGCTGCCTTTTGCCATTTTTAACACACGGTTCTATTGTTATACACTAAGGAACAAAATGATCTAGAAGCTCGTCTAAGAGCTACCACTACAGATAGGGCACTAGTAAGCTCAGTCAGAAATTCCTTCGCCTAATTAAAGAGCATCTACGAAGGGAACAAAATCCTTATCAAGGTAGCACTCGGAATAAGTGCTGGTAAAATGAAAATATGTGAACTCCGTGCACAGAACACAGATCAAGCACCTTACGTGCAAAAATGTTGACCCGTACAACCTCGGGACATCGAATCAAGCAACCTTCGAGGATGACAACTAGAGCACACACACACGGAAATGAAGAAAAGAAATGTTGATTCGTAATCAAACAACTTACTAGATCGCAAACAGAAAATGTCGCATTGCTGCAAGGAAAGCAGATGAACAGAAATGCAAAGAGGGCCCTGGACCTGGAACGTGAGTGAGAAGCGGTTCTTGAAGCCGCGGCGGGGGAGACGGCGGCGGAGCGGGGTCTGGCCGCCCTCGAAGCCGAACCGAGCGGTGCCGCGCGCCTTCTGGCCCTTGTGCCCGCGCCCCGCCGTCTTGCCCTTCCCGGAGCCGATCCCGCGGCCCTTGCGCGTCTTCTGCTGCGTCGCGCCGGGGTTATCGCGGATGTCGTTCAGCCTCAGCAGGCTCCCCACCGTCCTCAGTGGCCGCGGCACCTTTGGTGGCCGCGCCGCCGCTGACTCGGTGGCGTAGAAGTACGACGGTTGCCTGGGGGCGGGGAGGAGATGGGCGGGTGGGGCTGGAAGCGGGTGCCGCGGTTGCGGGAGACGGCGGGGGAACACGGTGGCGGCGGGGATGGTGCGGAGGAGCTGGGCGGCGCGGCGCAACATGGCTGCTGTGGTGGGCTGGCGGCTTCCTCCACCGGTCTGGCTGCGCCGTGGGGGTTTAGGGTTCTTTCCGTCTTTCCTTCGGACGGCTCGGATGGCGCTGACTAGCACCGTTGGATCCGGAATCAAAGGGTCAGATGGACGGCTCCGCTGGCCTAAAAATGGATTCCCAGGAGCCAGGATCACGTGCAGTCTTGCTCTGTTGTGTCGCGTTGAGGGCTTAGGCGCGCCGAGGCCACCGCCGCAACACGCACCCCAAAAATTCCTCGCCGCCGGCGACCATGGTGTCGCAGCACGGCATCCTCCTCGCCGCGGGCCTCATATCCGACCACTTCGGCCCCCTCGTAGCGGTAAGACCCCTGCACACCTCCTACCCTCCCGTCGCTCCCTGGTACTGGCATTGTGTCAGCGTGCTCGTGCGTGTGAAGCCCTAACTCCCGCGGCCCGATCCCCTCTCGCAGAAGGTGTGCGACTGCCTCCTCCGCCACGGGGCGCTGCAGCTGACGGAGATTGTGCGCCGTCTCAAGCTCCCGCAGGGGCAAGTGAAGAACTCTCTCCTCGTCCTCATCCAGCACAACTGCGTTCAGGCCTTCTCATCGCCCAGAGGCAAGCCCATATGCAAATCCCTTGGCTATATGATTTGATTCGATTCGATGCCCTGCTAGTCCGTGACTCCATTAATTTTCTGTGATTGTAGGCGATAGGACTATCACGCTCTACTTGGCCATCTTCGACAATGTCCTGCATCGGCTGCGCTTCTCAAAGTTCATCTCTGTTATCCGCGCGGACATTCCAGAGGTCCGTACTTGGATGCACACTTGATTTTATAGTTCGCTTGCTTGTTAAAAGCTGGGATTGATTAAAACAGCATCCATAATTCTCTGAATGCTGAAATCAGTGAGGAGCAGATGGTACTGTAGATTTTTTTGCACCTTGTGATTCTCGTTGCTAGATGCATATCGACCTTGATTAATGGTCTAGAGGCAATGACAAAGAGTAACTGAGATATCTCGGAGTATTACACTAAAGATTATTAACATGTGCTAAAACAATCACAATGCATCTTGACCTTGATTACCGATCTAGAGTTGATAACATGGGGTACTTGCAAATTTAGGTCGGGGTCCTGAGGATGCCCGTTACTCTTTCATGATATTTAGCTACTGCAGTCACTGTTGGCACATACTCCCTCCGTTCCAAAATAGATGACCCAACTTTGTACTACTTTGTACAAAGTTGGGTCATCTATTTTGGAACGGAGGGAGTAGAAGCTAGCTAATCCTTTCTATCTGGAGTTTGCCGTTCAGCATAATCAAATTATTGTAGTGCTGTACGTCTGAACATATTCTTCTTACTCTTCAAGATCATAAGGCATCATCTTTTCGTCGACAAACATTTTCCTCTATATGTAGTGCAAGATGAACTGTTTCATATTCGTACTATTTGACCACATTGTGGATGAGCTTTATGTCATTAGGAGGACGGGTGTGGTGTGTCTAGATATTTTTGTGAGACAACCTTAGAGTGTAATAGATGGAGTGGTGTTTCTCTGGCTGCACTGTTTGTAGTGTAGTGCCAGAATCCTGTAATTTGGTTTGCTCCCTTCTATAGAACTAAGGTATGCCATTGGCGTACTCTGAAAAAAAAATCATACTATTTCAGCTTGATCATTCCAATTTTTTAAATTAATGCTGTATTTACATTCTCGATCCATCCTCTGGGTTAATCTCCAAGCATGCTACACTGTGGTGCATGGTACCATGTATGACCCAATTTTCAATGTTCCCCACACTTATTAGGGCGTCAAGGGCGGATATTGCCTTTGGAGGCCGAGCTCCATGGAGCTTGATTTTGAAAAATTCAAAATTCATCAAATTTCAATTTTCTACATTTCAAAAAATTCCGAAAAAATACAGACATACATGGAGGCATAACACACATGTGTGTAAATTTTCAGGGCAAAATATGTTGAAATGAGGGCTGTGCAAAAAAGACAACTCTGAGGCTTTTTAACACATGATACTATTCATCCTCCCAAGCCATGAATTTGTCTTTTTTGAACAGGTCGCATTTCAACGTGTTTCACCCTGAAATTTTAGATACATACACATAACATCCTTGTTTACTTGCATAATTTTTTTCAGATTTTTTTGAAACCGAAAAGTTAGAATTTTGAAATTTCCAAAAAAAAGGCCTCCATGGAGGCCGAGAGCCAAACATCCGTTCTCCGTCAAGGGTCCGTATTATCCATATTATTGGACTACTATATTTTATAAAATACAAATATGGTTAAGATTTTCCTGTACGATTAACATTTTGTATTTCCTCACATATATTCATATTTGTACTCTGCCCTGAGGGTTGAGAACTTGTGCACTCCGAAATCCCCCCAATCCATAATACTAGAGTATGTTGAATCTGAACAAGCAAACACTTTTGCAGAAAGATGATCATATCTGCATTGCATAAAATAAGTTGCTATATACACATATTTTAATTGTAATTTATTAGTAGAATTATTTGTATTTTTACTCAATATATCAATATACATATTTAATTGGACTACAGTGTTATAAAAGTCATTAGGTTCTAGGTTTGATGCTTGTGATCTTGTGGCCATTCCCTATTCTCCACCCATGGTAACAGAGGCGGGTTGACAGGGTAAGGGGAGAATGCTGTTGGCTGTGGGGATGTTGATATGATCCCTTTTTAGGTTTTTAATAAATATGCTGGTAATTATTGTTTGTGATATGCTGGTAGTTGATAGAGAAACTGACAGATAACATACCTTGCCTGAACTTACATTCTAATTGTTCTGGTGCTATTTTTGCTACAAAATGTGTGATCGTTTCCCGGGCCATTCTCAGAAGAAAATAAAGTTAATTTTAACATTATGCCTACAATCATTCAGTACTTGTAACTTTTCCAAAGTTTATGACCTTACGCATAGAACTTATGTATCTTGCAGTCAGAAACTCTTATTGAGGGATTGCTTCAGAATGGTAGGCTAACATTTGACCAACTTGTGGGACGCACAATCTCTAAAGTGCCAGAAGGTATGTCCTTTTAATTTGTTGAAGTTGTTATTGGATCATCCACTGTTCTTTTTATGATGTTATTCTCTTTCATTTTTTTCCCATAATCTTTGATATTTGCTGGTGATAGTGACTATTACTGTTCCCTGATAATGGGTCATCCATGTTCCAGGCACCATCCGACCAGCAAGGGAAGAAATACGAATGAACTTCAACAAACTTGTGTATGCACGTTATGTGGAACGTTGCCCAAAAGCTGAACCCTATTTCAATCCACAGGAAGATGAACAATCTACAGCTGCAAGGAGAAGAGTTCCAAAAGTATGTAAAGTGATTCCCTGTTATGGACATTCCTGGTCATTTTAATAGGCCTCTACTTACTTTTATAGTTTTCTACTGTAAACTAATACAAATGCATGCAGGATTGGTAGAAGCTGACTAGGCTGGTTAGTTTAGTAACTTGGTCTTGTAATTAGACATCTTAGCAACGGGCTAATTAGCTAGCTCGGTGGTTTGGGTCCTTTTTATGCGAGGCCCGTTGACGAAAATCATCTTACTCTTAACTCATGATCATCACCTGTACACTTTGTGAAAACTGATAGTTACTAGTACCAAGATCTCAATGCTTTAATAATGCATTAGTACTGTTCTTTCTTCTGTTGATATGTTCTGTGTATGATAGTCAGTTACAGGACCTGAGAAAATTATCTTTGTTACAGACTGCCGAGGAGGTTCTTTCACTTGAGCAGAAAGTTGTCAATACTGCAACCCTTTCTGACCCAGAAAGGTTTTCTGAGATCCCATACGGCATGGAGGATGCATCAAAGACAAATGATTGTCCTCATAACGCTGTTGCAGGTGCTAAGGTGGTGTACTCTTTTTACTTATCTTCACCACCATGTTATGTGAAAATTTGGTGTTTGTTGTTTCGGCCATCCTGTAGTTAAATGAGAAAAGGCAAAGTGACATGTGTAGATTTTTGTCAATGGCGAAGGCATTTTCTGAAATTATTGATAGGATCTAGCAAATGCAGCAACAGTATGCAATGCACTGCTTTTATCATCATGTAATTCTCTGTGTTGTTATTTCATCAGCGGAAACACAGAGCCTTTGAGGTAGACGAAGAGCTCAACTCAACAATTGCAGAGAATGAAGTACTTTGGCGGGTAAATTTTGAGAAATTTATATTCTGTCTAAAGAAGAAGGTATGTTCTGTTATCATAGCATTACTATGGATAGCATATTTATGCAGGCGTCTTCATCTTTTTATCTGCAGCCGTGTTTCTGTATTTTTTTTCCTTGCTTGCATTGGGTCTTCTAGAAGTAGGATACCTACCAAGCCATTCTTTTCTACAAAACGACAGTGAGATTTATTGCTTGGGAAGAGGAGTGGGGGTCAGGTGGGGTTGCTGCTGCCATGAAGAAAGGATTGTAATGTAAACCCCAAAGCGAAATGAAGTTTGTACAGTAAAAAGAGGACAAAAGCAAAAAGGAATGTACTCCATGAACATATAATAGCTTCTGCACTGTATTGAATCTCTCTCTCTCTCTCTCTCTCTCAATACCACTGCCACTGGTATTTTTCCCAATACCAAGCTGATCATGAACAATGGAAACACAAGTCCAGTCGGGGAGCTTTGGCGTCGATGACAGAATAGTGATGGGAGGCCGATCAACAGAGCTGCATCTTCCTCTATCTTGACTGTGGAGATCTTGGAGACTATCCAAGAAGTTCTGCGGCGTGGGGATGAGTCCGAGCTGCTCCTCGGAGGGGATGAGCCAGAGCTGCAAGCGAAGATAGAGCCAACTGAAGCGGCAACCGGCAGCTAGGGTGGGCATGTTGTTGTGTGGGCCATGAAAGTTATTCTCACATGCTGTGGTCCGCTTCAACTTAAGAGTTTTCTCTAGCTTCTATTGCATCTATTTAACTGGTTTGAGATGCACATCAGAGATGCCGTAAGGCTTGCCTGTCATGTACAGAACCGTGCTGTTGTACTGCACCTGCCTTTTTGTCCCGAATAAGTTAAGTTGAATGAGGATTATTCGTGTGCATATGCATGAACGGTGCAGCTGAAGGAATCATGCAATTCGACTTTGTTAATTCTCACTTAATGTATTCCTTCTTGCGTTAAAGTTTTGTGCAGACCGAAAGAAGCCAAAGCTGAAGGTTGGCACACATCCTATCTGGGAGTCATTTTTCGAAGCTAACTTAACTGACAAAGATACAAACTCTGGTAGTACCCGATATCAATAGCTCAACTATCCTTTCAATAGTAGATCCAGGAACGCAATTTTATTTTTATGGCTTTACATCCACATATGGTCTTGTATGAACATAACTATTTTTAACCTGCATTTCTGTTTTTAAATTCTATCGGTTCTGGTCTTGCCTCTTGGTGGTGAGCATTAACTAAGAAATGCTAGTTTCTGTTTGAGCTATTTATTTGAAATCTATAGCTTGGCACAAAGAAGGGGAGCCTTGGCGCAGTGGTAAAGCTGCTGCCTTGTGACCATGAGGTCACGGGTTCAAGTCCTGGAAACAGCCTCTTACAGAAATGTAGGGAAAGGCTGCGTACAATAGACCCAAAGTGGTCAGACCCTTCCCTGGACCCTGCGCAAGCGGGAGCTACATGCACCGGGCTGCCCTATAGCTTGGCAGTCTTGAATGAGCCAGATTAGGGAATGTCATATGCTAGTTTATTTCCTACAATGGCATATGCTTGTTAAAATCATGCCTTTTGTGATTTGTTTTAGCTTTCTACTCTCTATTCGATTTGAAGAAAGGGGGAGAAAGAGACATAAGAGGATAAAACAAATCTAGTATACCTCATTAGGTTAATTGTATATGAATGCCTCCGAAGATACCAAGTAGGCAAGTAACCGACTTGCTGAAGTACCAATGTACCATGACAATTTATCACTGAAGTTACATGGTTCCAGTTTGATTAATAGTTGCCCCGTCAATATCGACGCAAGGAAAATCACTATACCTTGCTTGAAAATTATATAATATCACTAGAGGGGGGAAAGACCATTCTAGCAATCAGTTGTGAATTGTTTCCAACAAGTATAACATTGAGTTTCATTCTTTCAGTGACATCATCAACAAATGGTATTTTGGAGAAACTAGGACAAAAGGAAGGAACTGCAGCAATGACAATTGGTGACATAAAACCAGTCCTGCTGGATTTACAGTGTACTACTTCCGATGGGGAAGAATTTACTTTTGGTAAGTTAGTGTTGATATTTTTAGTCTGTATAAGTCGAATACATCGAAGTTCTGTTAGTTAAGTGCTCGGCATGAAGCCCAGTTCAAGCTTGCTAGAAATGAACTTCTATGGTTCGGAAATCAAAACTTGCCACTAGGCAATGGATGCCATAAGGAAACTGATTTCAGTCCAGTCCAATTCCTGGATTGAATTGTGGTAGCTTAATGTCTTAATTATATTTGAACTTCGGATATGATCATGTGAACCAGTCCACACTACGCACTTCCAGCTAAGGAGACATGTTGGTTGGTCTATACATGGAAAAAGTACTATAGCTATGACATCTTCCATTGTTTTCATAATTAGTTCGAGCCTAGTTACCATTAGGTTGCTGATACTGACGGCCTGCTATTCCATGAAATTGTGCTGTATGCAGTGATAACAAAATATTCCGCCGAAGCGTGAAAAAGCCTCTAAACAGCTGGAAATTATGTTGTAGAAACTTACTTTCCTTGTTACTTGTCTTCCATTCTAAACTCTGGATGATCAAATTTAGTATGCCAACCTTGAGTTAACATCATAATTTCTTTTATGTAAGATTAAAAAACACTTGATGTTTAAATTTAGTTTGCCAGCCTTTGAGTGAACATCATAAGTTCTTTTTGTAAGATTCTCATGACAGTGGTATTGTTTTTCTGTAGATTTACGCAAAATGGTTGAAGCATGTAGAAATGAGGAGGTACCAGATTGTGTTACTGTTTCATGGTTTATTTGAGTTATTAAAGACACTCCCCTGTCCTTTCCGTACTAACAGTTGACATGCACATGTCTTTTATGTGTGCATTATAGATAGAGTCGCTTGTGAAAAAGAAATACGGGCAAGAAGCTTTTACAATCTTTAGGCTATTGGTCACACAAGGTTGTGCAGTTGAGACAGATCAAGTAAGTACTCTTACACATTGAGGAAATTGTAGAACTATGCGTTGCCATTGTTGTCAATCTCGTTTGGTTAAGAAAGCTTCCGTTATGCATTAATTTTATTTGTGTGATCCTGTTTTATGATTGTTTATTTGATGACATGGCTTCCTGTTGCAAACCGAAGTACACAAATCTAAACTTTGATTGCAAATGTGCAGATTATTGACACAACAATTCTTGACAAGCAGATTGTTCATTCAACTTTGTACAAACTATGGAACGATGGCTACATAGATACAGAGGTCTGTTTCCTAGTGTCATCAGAAAAGTAGTATTTCTTGCTTGGAGGGCAGAGAGAATGACAATGATAACCCTCCTTGCTTTAAATGTTTGTTGTGCGATAACTTCACTGCTTTGATGGTCTACTACTTTACTATACAAGGCAGGTGGCCCATATTAGCCTTACGAATGCATCATGAATTCATGATATATTGCGTTACTTTCATCATAAATCTGCATCATTTATAAGCATCAATGCAGTTTAAAAAGGCTATTTGAGCATTTGAGATAAAGCTTGTAAACAAACTTGACAAGTTAGTTAATAAAAGAGTAAGTGTCTAAAGTTTTCTTGACACATTAAGTACTTAAACACAAATAATATCCAGTTATATGTTCTAGAGTAATTCCTAGTTATGTGAATGGTGCTCGAACACCTTAACCCACACTTTCTGAGTTTTGTAGTGTGGCAATTGGTAATACCGCAAAAGTTTAGAACTTCTTGCACCCATAAGTTTCACCAGCTCAAGAGCATATGTAGGTGCTTTATTAAACACTTATTCCTTAAAATGAATAAGTAACTTCTGTAAATTTACTGAACAAATACCAGTTTTAGGGAAGATCCTTCAAAACAAATTAAGGATAAGGAATGGGAAAAGTTTAGAACTTCTTGCACCCATAAGTTTCACCAGCACTAATGCTGCATTATTGGGTTACAAATTTGAAGGAATGAGTGGGTTATAAGGAATCTGCTAGAGAGGCTCTAATGCTGCATTAGCATAGTTGGAACTATCCATAAATAATACCTGTGAAAGTGATTCTATTGGACTGATACAGTAGAAAATTAGCTGGAACTAGGAAATTGGATGCATCTGCTATTGCTGTTTTTGGCTTTTGTTGTACCCCAAATAAATGTTTGCACTAGATGTTTGACAAAATGATATGTTCTTAAGCCACATAGAATGGTATTTTTGTTCCACACGTCACCCATGGCAGAGTTATCGTCTAGCAACTTTCAAGTTTCAGTTACTTTCCTGGAGCAATAGTTCAGAGCTTCCACACTACTGCAGTTCTGCTACCTCAGTTTCAAGCTAACCTAAAGAACTGACTATGTCTTAAAGCTAGGAGGACTTTTGTTGTAAATTACAGGATATTATGCATATGGATATCCTGTAAGTTTATAAGTAACAAAAAATGTCTCATTTTGTGCTTCTGTTCACAATAATTCTATTATGTTTACAGAAAATCGCTTCCGCAGCAGGAACAGGGTACGCACAGTTTTTTGTATGGAGAGCCAAAAATACATTTCGTGAGCAGTTCATCGATAATCTCTACCATGCTGCTTTGAACTTGCGCCAGATGGTGAATTACATTGCTGAACTTCTGCTCGAGGTTATCATCTAATGATCACCATTTACAGTTTTTTAGCTGTAAGCTGAGTTTTCCTAAGCAAAAAATAGTTTATTACTTTTACGTTTCATGAATTCAGGATGCACGTCAGGATTGGTTGCTCTATTGCCCATATGTTTATCATCACAGTACATACATGACTATATAATGTGTTTATGCCATATCATAGCTGCAATTCAGTTTGATTGTTTCTTTACTGAGTCGGTACTTTCATAGCATTGTTTGGTTGGGATCAGGCTTACATTATTAGATCATCCCAAATGCAGAGCAGGAAGATACGTAACCATATATCGAGGCCAATAATTTCCTATGCTCCCATATAGAAAACCTTGGTTAGAAACAACTCTCGAGTTACTAGATTGAAGAATCAATTGGGCTGAGATCAGTTTACATTAGTACCATCACTGGGAAGTTGTAGGGCACCTGATGTGCAATGCACGTTCGTCAAAACAAGAATAATGTCTGTCTGCGATATGGGATTAGTTGCCACCATGCCATCTTACTAAATGAACCCTTACCTTGCTGAAACTAACTTTGTTGGCTTGAAGCAGATTTTACTTGCAGAGATGTGTGCAACCTGACCTTAACTCACGAATTGTTCATGTATTGCAGGGTTCGAAGGACGAAACAAAGCTGCGGAACAGAAAGAACATTCTGATCCTGGCCCTCACGAGACATGATGACTCTCTCATGCTGTTCCATGATTTTTGAAAACACCGGAGTCGGTCTTAGTCTACCATAAATGTAGAAAGTAAACAAGAAAGTTGGACAACTGAATTAATATATCTTTGGCTCTTAGCTGATTTCACCTATGGGAAATTCATTTACGCTGCATGTTTTGAGATCTTCGTTATCTCATTTTGCCATTGTTGTGTTTGGAAATTCCACACTTTGGTAATATCCAGCATGCAATTGGTACGGTAGGGGAAATACTATTCTCACCGACCTGCTGATTTTTCACTAGTCATCCGGCATGTCAGGCTATCCATTCCGTTCGTCTGGCTATCCATTCCGTTCGTCTGGCCAAATGCCACTCGTATCAGCAGGCAGGCCACCGATGATTTTTTTTTATTTTTTTTTTTGCGAAGAGGCCGCCGATGATTGGAAGCGGATAATCACAATAATTCGCAAGTTGCGGAGGCGCCGATGCTGCGCCACTTGGAGCGGCTACCATTGCATTTGCATTATCTCTCTATCAATGCATTTGCATTATCTCTCTATCAATCCGCGCGCGAGAGGTAGAGGTCGCAAACGCGTCGTCATGCACGTATGACCATGGACTTTTGCGAGCCGTATCGCACCCATGTGCGCACACACATGCATGAAGCAACCCTACAGCTAATGCGCGCGCATACGGCCAGGTCAACTGCTGCAGTTAGCTGGAGACCAATACTAACAAAACCAACGATTCTTTCTTTCTGCAATGATAAGAGAGTCCCCCCACTGATTCGGCCTTGTTCCGCGGGGAATGTTCGACGGCGTACCAACCTCCATAAACAACGGTGTAATGAGAGCAAAAGTCTGTACGTACGTACGCAATCGACCCGCCTATACAGATGGATAGATATATTGTACGTACTTGCGTATATGATTGTGTCCACACATTGTACGTACGTAGTACGTTATCTACACGGAGGGATGAGGCGCTGCTGGTAGTGGTGGCGTGTTACCATGCACGAGTACGAGCCTGTAGTCTCAGGGATTCGTGTAGTCCAGCTGGTGAGCGACAATCTCGCATCTTGTTTCCTTGTGACTTCTGAAAGTTCCAAGCCAAGTGGTCGTGCCTTTTCTTGTTGCTACTGTCCGTGCGTTGTTACCGATCTCCATATAGCTTTTGGAGCGTGACCTGAACTTCCCGATTTGGTATTGCGGAAACTTGTGGAGACAGATGTCACGTTTGCCAGTCGGCATTCAGGGATCGTTGATGAGCAGCTCGGTGCATGTTTCTGAGCCTGAATTCGCAGGGCGTAGCCGAGTTTCACGTCGCTTCAAGGAAGGGAAGGCTCCATTGCCGTGGGGGCTGAGTGGTGGCGATCGACTCCTATGCCTGCTACAACAACCAACCCATTTAGATTTAGGGCTTGCAATGCAAGCAATCCCTTCTGGCCCGGTATTGCCTCACACACACACACACACAAAATAGCACTGTGCCATTCTCCTTATCACCTGGGATAGAAGGATTGGTTTCTAGTACTACTACTATTTTATTACGTCTCGCTGTGCATGATAAGACTAGTGATCACCCACCCAGCGTGCAGTGAGATCCGGAATACGCGTGTGACATACTGACCACGAACGCAGACATCCTCCAACCTACTACAGATCGACTAGAAAAATTCAGGCCGCCGGAGGGATCTCTTCTGATCTGACTGACAATTGAACGTAAACACGCCCCAGTCATTGTTCAAAAGGCCTTAAAGCAACTTCAATGGGGCGACCCATTTCGTCCACGGCCATCCGTTTGGATCGGCGTGGACAAAAAAGGTGGTCCAACGCGCTGACCCAAACGGACGCGCGTTCATTTTTCGTCCGCAGGTGACCCCATTTTCGGTCCATTTTTTAGCCTAATTTGCGTCGGCGCGGACACGCGATGGACGCACGCTCGCCTATTCCTGTCCTCGGGCCCGCTGGTCTGTGGCACATTGGCCTCCCGTCTCATCCTGCGGCCAACAAAGCAACCCTCCCGCCTCCTCCGTCGTCAACATAGCCGCCCATTTTTTTCCGGCGACTCTTCCAGCTGCCGCCGCCTTCACATCCGCCAAACAACGCGCCCACCTCCCGTCGCCTCTGCTGCGTTTTGCCGCCGGGAGCAAGCGCTTCCGCCGCTTCCCCCGCGCCTACACCCGCGACAAGCCGCCTCGCCGCCCGCCACATCCGACCGGCATGCTCGTCGCGACGCCGTCACACTCGTCGGACACCGGCAGGAAGCAGCTAGCTGATGGGCGCGCGCGCGATTCCTTGCGGCCGTCTCCTTCGTCGACGCCCGCAAGTTGTTCGACAGTTTGTCAAGGTACGAGATGGACTCCGCCGACGAGTTCTTTTTCCACAATTTCCTTTGCGACTCCAACGATTCATCGTCCGACAACGAGGAGGAGATATTGGCTGCCGTGTTGGTCCACCACCACCTCAACAACCAGCGGCCGTCGTTTCGTGGCTCCATTCCGGGCCACCTTCGGGCGTTGAATCGCAACCGAGAGAGTGGACATTTCCTTCTCTGGAAGGACTACTTTGATACAACAAACCCGTTGTTCAAACATCACAAATTCGCCGCCGGTTACGTATGAGTAGGCATGTTTTCAACCGTATTAGAGAGGAGTGGCGGCTATGATGACTACTTGAGTGCAAAGAGGATGCCGTCGGCAAGATTGGTTTCTCCTCTTATCGAATGCACTGCCGCCATCCGAATGCTTGCATACGGAGTGCCCGTGATCTCATCGGCGAGTACGTCCGTATGAGCGAGTCTACATGCCTAGAGTTCTGTATAAGTTACGCAAGGCTGTGATCTTGTGTTTGGCCCCGAGTATTTGAGAGAGTCGACGGTGAAGATACAACCCGTTGTTTGGCGATGAATGCCGCGAGGGCTTCCGGAGATGCTTGGCGGCATAGGCGCATGCTTGGGAGTGGAAGAACTACCTTACGCTTGGCAAGGGAAGTATAAGGGACATGTCGGGGCTTGCCTTTGTCATACTAGAGGCCGTGGCATCTCAAGATCTCTGGATCATCACTCTTTCTTTAGCATGGCTGGATCACACAATGATATCAACGTGCTTCAAACTTTCGCGGTGTTGCTAGGCTTGCGAAGGCAACAGCCCATCGGTGAACTTTCATCACAAGCCACAACTACGACAAAGGGTAGTATTTGGGTGACGGTATCTATCCTCAGTGGACGACTATTATCAAGACAATACTCAACCCTGTCGGAGAGAAAAGGAAAAGATTTGCCCAAGAGCAAGAGAGTGCTAGGAAGGATGTCGAGCGTGCCTTTAGTGTTTTGCAATCTCGATGGAGCATCGTTTGGTATCCTGCTAATACTTGAAGCACGCAGAAACTATGGGAGGTGATGACTGCTTGTGTGATCATCCACAATATGATCGTAGAAGACGAGCGCCCGAAACGTCTGTACGATCAAGGCTTTCAGTTTTAGGGTGAAAATGTTGTGCCTGAGCATGGAGTAGCGGCAACATTTGAGCAGTTCACTCAGTTTCATAAAGACATGTGTGATTGGGAAACTCACGTGCAACTGCAAAATGATTTGTTTGAGCATATGTGAACTCATGTTGGCAAACAATAGATTGTATCTTCTTTTATTCATTTGCAAAACTATGTGAAACATTTTTTTTTGTATTTAGCTTGTAAAACTATACTATTTATTTGGGTGGCCATACTATTTGGCTTGGTTTAATATTTTCATTTCATAATATGTTTGAATGTAAATAAATATAAAATTAGGCGGCCAGCCGGCCATGGCTACACATATAAGTCGGCACGTTAGGCACGCTGTCGACCCATATCAAAAATAGGCGAACACCGAACGGACAGCCGACCTAAACGGACAAAAGACGGATGAAATCGCCGTCGCGTTCGGGTCGGCCCGTTGGAGGTGCTCTTAACCCTGTGGATCAGTCTGCAGCCAGAGCAGTTTCTTGCTCCGGCGCTGCTAATGGAGTACGGGACACATGTGACGGTGCTGCTGCCCTGCGATACCGTGGTCAAATGGACGATGAGCTGGAGGCCAGGCACCAATGGAGTACCACCATGTGCCGTGGCAGAATATGTTGCCGCCTGGGCATGTGGCCTTGCTTCCTCCCCGTCCCATCCTTCAGCAGTAGTCGCGGACAAATTTGAAGCCGCTTTTGGGAACTTGTTGCCAATCAATACCGGGTCGTGTCTGATCGATCGGGCATGAGCTCTGCGCGCGCGGCGTCGCGTGGGAGTGGGATTCGTGGTGGACGCCCCGCTTCGCCCCGCCACGCATGATCGCCCCGGTTACACGGAGCACCAATCTTTTTTTCTAGGAATATCGTGCTTTATTGATCAAGGATAATCAAGTGAGGGTGCCTTCCGGATACAGTCCGGAGTTACATGAAAACTAGAGTCATCAAAGGACTTAGAAGATCTAGTCAGAATATGAGCCACGGCATTTGAGAAACGATTTATAAGAATAAAGCGAACGGACAAGAAGAACAACGTCAACTCCTTGATATCAGCAGTAATGAGCCTCATCGACGAGCGATCAACTGTCGAAGCATTGATTCTCTGGATAAGGGGCAAATGGTTTGACTAGAAAATGGTCCTTGAAAAGTCTTCTTGACAGGTGAGAGCCACCCCACGCAATAGCGCCAATGTTTCAGCTAGTTCCGAGGAGGTAACCTCGTCAACGTGCTCATGGCAAGCCAGCAAGCAATCACGGAGCACCAAATCTTGTGCCGTGTTCTACGTCCCTCCCAATAGACTAGGGAAAAAAAGAATCATTATGCGTTCGGCAAGACTGGCACAAGCCCTCATGCAAACTCCCACCAAGGGTTTCCCTGCCTCTCGCCGGCGACGCCGCCGGTCCGCCTCGTCTCCTATGGTCCTTGGACCATGGAGGCACGGTGGATCCCAGCCCTTGCCGGCGGGAGGGCATCATTTTTAGGTGCTTTTCTAAGTTATTTAGGGTTTGTAGCATGCTCGAGAAGACGAGGCGATGGTGGCTTCTTAAAGATGGAATAAGGTTCTCACTGCCTAGTCTCCATCCCGGTGATGCTTCAAGCGCCACCGGAGGACGTGTGGAGGTGTGTCCCTGGCGGATTTCATGGGATCCGGATGGCGTTTGTCTTCAGTGGATCCACCTGGATCCGGTCTTCGTTCGTCTACGTCTGTGTGTCTGCAGGTTGGATCCTTCCGATCTACGCTTCTCTCGTCGATGGCGGTTGCTATTCTGGTGCGTTGGTCCTATGGGGCCTTAGCGTGACGACGTCCCGAATGTCTACTACAACAATGTTCGTCCATCTCTGACGAGGGAGTCGCGATGACTGCGGCGCGCCTTCGGCTCGCTCCAGAGCTTGTAACCGTTGCTAGGTGGTCTACAACCTGGTTGTAAATTTTACTTCTAGTGTTCTTTGTACTACCTTGACAGTTGATGAATAGATTGGAAATTTTTCTCGCAAAAAATGGCATGTATAGTGGCTAAATATAGTCTTATTAAAACTGCAACATAATTTAGAGAAGACAAAAAATATGTACAGTGGATTATTTCTTAGTCTTATCTTGCAAGATAGATATATCTATATTGTTTTTGAAATGGAGGCAAAAGATTTGCCCCATCCATTAATTAAGGAGTTTAGAGTTGTGTTTACAAAAGCAAAAACTAAATTACATGGCCATTACTCTCCCGACATGATATAGCCGTGTTTTGAGTCAGCGGTGGCCCAGAGGTTGGCCTAACATTGAATGTTTGATAGTAGGATGGACGGGAGGGAAGACTTGTGGCGGAAGACCCTAGCACTCTCGCACCAAATGGTCCAACAAGTTAGCATGATAAGGGAGGCTAACGCCTTCTGGCTTAGCATATTGGTGCATGTTGGGGATGTAACTACTGAGTGTAAACCGCCCAGGAGGGGCCGGTTCACGCTCATCCATACTGAAGCCCATGAAGATAAAGAAGATGACGCTCTACTATTAAAGCTTAGAGGCCCAGAGCCCAGAGGCGGATTAGGGCCCATAGTTGTAAACAGCCATAGCTGTATAACTTGTGTTGTAAGTTAAGGAAAGGAAGAGACCGAGTCGGACACTTGTATGAGCCTGCCTCGGGACTCTATAAACTGGCCGGGCGTCAACCTGTGTATATAAGGGGACGACCCGGCGGCGGTTCGGGGACAAGAAACAACAACTCGAGACTCAGGCAAGCATATTTGCTCCCTGGTCATCGAAACCCCAATAATCTCATCACAACTAGACGTAGGCTTTTACCTTCATCGTAAGGGGCCGAACTAGTATAAAACTCTCTTGCGTCCCTTGTCCGCTTTAACCCCTTTAAGCTAACCCGTAGAGATGGCTCCACGACTAAGTCCTTTCATGAGGACATCTGCCGTGACAAAACCACGACAGTTGGCGCCCACCGTGGGGCTATCACACGACGGTTTCAAGTTCTTGGAGGGCAGCTTCGAAGGACTCAAGGGTTATGATGTGGGCCGGATGACCAAAAGTCGTCACGGCAAGCTCTACATCGACGATGCAGGGTGGGGCCCCGAGGCCGGCTCAATCGAGTACGGGTACCGGGTCCCTTTTGGTGGCATACACGTTTTCATTGGCAAGATCGGCGAACGGGGCCCTGAGCCGGACATCTGCACCGACCTCATCGAAACGGCTCAGCGTGCGCGATCATACCGGGTCAAGCCTGCAATGAAGCGTGCCTTCGTGGGAGTCATCCATGGAGGGGAGTACGAGGACAAATCAGAATCTGGTGGTGAGACCGTCATTTATTCCGGCGACGAGTCATCAACCGGAGAGACCGAGTCGTTATATCAGCTACAAGATGGCCAGATTGGAGGCTGTTCCAATGGCGACAGTATACCGGACCCCTCTGATCTGCCAAACCGGGTTGGAATCTTCATGGCCGGTACACGGCCGGCACTCCACTCTTCGATCGCAGCAGCGGCGGCGGGCAGGCAGAGGAGGCCTGTCTGCCGCCGGCTCGAGTTTTATCGATCTATTTGATGCGTTGGCAACACTGATGGCGGAGGCTAACCCGGCGGATCAGGATGCGCACAATGCGGAAATAGCGAAAGTAAAGGATCAGATTACTCAGGCCAAGGCTGATTTGGCAGCTGAGGATACCAGGATGGCCGCGGAGCGGGCTGCTTTGGATGCACAGGCTTACCGGCTTATGCTGGATCCGAATGCATTGCACGAAGTCCTAAGGATAAGGCACCTGTCTCGTCTGCCTCCGGTTTATGATGCTAGGAACCTCTTTAACACCCAAGGTGCAGGGACTAGTAACCCGCCGGTAGCAAACCGGGCGGAGGCACCTGGAGCGGGGGCTCCGGTTCAGCCCCGTTTGATGGATCCGCCTCGACAGAACAACAACGTGACGCAGCCTGTCCCAACGCTGCCGGGTCATTACTCTACTCCAATGGACAATCTGGTTGCTGCCGCTTCACGGCTGGAGGCTATCCCAATTGAAGGCGATTCTCCGGCGGCGGTCGAGATGCGTCGAATTAAAGAGCTTCTTCGGACAGCCTTGGTGCAACAAGAGGCTTATTCATACAGTCGTGATCGGATTCATGCCACCCCCCGTCCAAGCTGGAGTTATAGTAGGCGTATGGATGAACCAGCCGTGTCAAGCAATGCGGGAAACCGTGAGCCGCCCCGCGGCCACAACCCGGCAGGGGGTGCTAGTGATGCTCGGGAGGTGGTGGACCGGGCTTGTGCACGCAGGGAGGCCGAGTTAGCAGCACAGTATGAAACCCGACAGCTTACTCCGGTTCATCCAACCACGTTGAGAGAGCCAGGAGTTACCTCTAGCTCTTTGGGGGTGCCGTGTCTCGTCCCAGCATTACGCAACGTACGCCTGCCCAAAGATTTCAAGGGCCCGCGCAAGGTGCCAAATTACACCGCCGATTTGCCTCCAGAGGTATGGGTTGAAAGCTATGAGATGGCCATGGAGATGCTAGATGTGGATGATGCAGCTTGTGCGAAATACTTCACCATGATGCTAGAAGGGACGGCTCGTACTTGGTTAAAGAGTCTACCAGCTAACTCTATCAGATCATGGGCCGAGTTGAGAGCCCGGTTTATCCAGAATTTTAAGGATACATGCAAGCAGCCCATGTCGATTGTGGACTTAGCCGCTGTGTGTACAGGAGGAAGGAGAATCAACAACCCGATGGAGTGCGCGGGTCTCGGAAATTTTGCATTCACCGGACCGCATCAACGCTGACACCGCAGTTCTAACTTTGGAAGGCAATTGCCGGTTTAAGCCTCTGAGGTTGAAGTTGGGACGGATGAAGCGCCATTGTACTGACATGGGAACCCTCATGGCCGCTTTAGTAAAGTATGCTAACTCTGATAGTACCAAGGATCCCGAGTCGGATGATGATAAGACAGGGAAGGGAAAGAAGAGCGGCAACGCCAAGGGGCAGCACCACAACTCGGCGGGTCACGGAAACAGTGGTAAGCATAAAGCGGACAATTCCGATTTTGTGGCTAACACCAGTATGCAGGGTAATATGCAGCGCCGTAAATCATCATCCCAGTAGCGATGGAGGAATGAATCTGGAGCGCTTGTTAAACCAGCCCTGCCCAAAGCACGGGACAAAGGAGGCTCCAGCCACACACCTCTGGAAGGATTGCCACATCATGAGGGAATTCAAAAACTCTGATCTTTTCCGGTATGATCAGGGTCCATCTGGAGGTTCCGGTCCAGGATTTCACGGGCCGGGTTACGGTGGTGGCGGTTCAAGCTCAGGATTTCAGAGTAATCAGGGCAATCAGAACAACCAAGGTGGTAACAATCAGCAAGGTAATCAGGGGAATCAGCAGCAATCAGGTTATCAGAGTAACCCGAAGCAGTTAAATGGTGGACAGTATCATGTTTTCACTACTAGCTTGTGCAAGCGCGATCAGAAGCTCCATAAAAGGGCGGTAAACTCCGTTGAACCGGCAGTGCGCCGTTACCTACGCTGGTCTGAGCAGCCTATTGTCTGGAGCAGGGAGGATCATCCACCCCGGGTTGACAATCCGGGCCACCTAGCTTTGGTGGTTCCGCAGGTTGGAGGTTATAAATTCACCAAGGTGCTCATGGACGGAGGGAGCAGTATCAATATCTTGTACTATGAAACCTTTCGGCGTATGGGGTTGACAGATAAGAACCTTAGACCGTCAAACACCGTTTTCACGGTGTGGTGCACGTAAATCGGCTTACCCAGTTGGTAAGATAGCTCGGAGGTGGTTTTGGAGATGATCATGATTCAAGATCCGAAACGCTAACCTTTGAGGTGGTCAAGATCAAGAGTCCGTACCATGCTTTGTTTGGATGGCCGGTTTATGCTAAATTCATGGCAAGGCCGTGTTATGTTTATCTGCAGCTCAAGATGCCGGGTCATAAAGGGACCATCACGATTCATGGTAGCCGCAAGATTGCTCTGGAGTGTGAGGAAGGTGATGCGGCATATGCTGAATCGGTTTGTGCAGCGGAAGAGTTGAAGTTTTATAAGGACAATGTTGATCTGGCAAACATGACCTCTCTAAAGAAGCCCACTACGGAGCATGATCCGGCTTTGAAGTTTAAATCGGCTGATGAGACTAAGATGGTTGATTTTGTTCCTGGCGATTCATCCAAGCAGTTCGGCATCAGCGTCAATTTGGATCTGAAATAGGAAAGCGCGCTCATCGAGTTCGTCCGTGAGAACCGGGACATCTTTGCATGGAAACCTTCTGACATGCCACGTGTACCGAGGGAACTTGCTGAGCACACTCTTAATGTTGATCCGAAGTTCAAGCCGGTCTGACAGTTTCTTCGCCTCTTTAATGAGGAGCGGCGTAAGGCCATTGGGGAAGAAGTAGCCCGGCTACTAGCAGCAGGGTTCATTGTAGAAGTGTTTCACCCAGAGTGGTTGGCTAATCCGGTGCTGGTACTTAAGAAAAACGGCACTTGGCGTATGTGTGTGGATTACACATATTTGAACAAGGCTTGCCCAGCTGATCCCTTTGCCCTCCCTCGTATTGATCAAATCATTGATGCCATGGCAGGTTGTGAGCGTTTGAGTTTCTTGGATGCTTATTCTGGTTATCATCAGATCAAAATGGCAGTTAAGGACCAGGAGAAGACAGCCTTCATCACTCCCTTTGGAGCCTTCTGTTATGTATCTATGCCCTTTGGGCTCAAGAGTGCCCAGGCAACTTATCAACGTTGCGTGCAGAATTGTCTTCATACTCAGATTAGGCGCAACGTTCATGCCTATGTGGACGATATTGTGGTCAAGTCCAGAAGGCGAGACACTCATATCTGATTTGCGAAACCTTTGATAATCGAGAGTTTATAAAATGATGCTCAATCCGGCTAAATGTGTCTTTGGTGTACCGGCTGGCAAGCTCTTGGGTTTTTTTGTGTCCAACCGGGGAATTGAGGCTAATCCAGAAAAAATCAAAGCTATCACATCCCTGGCTAAACCGGCATGTATCAATGATGTTCAGCGTTTAGCGGGTCGTATTGCGGCTTTGAGCCGGTTTATCAGCAGGTTGGGAGAGAAGGCGATCCTTTGTATCGGATGTTGAAGAAGATGACAATTTTATGCGGAGCGATCTTCTTGATGCGGCGTTTGAAGATTTGAAGAAGCAGTTGGCTGAGCCGCTGGTTCTTGCCGCTCCAGTTGATAAGGAGCCACTGCTGTTATATGTGGCTGCTAATGCCCGAGCTGTCAGTGTAGCTATTGTGGTGGAGCGCAAGGAGGCTGGGAAGGAATACCCGGCTCAAAGGCCGGCTTATTATATCAGCGAAGTGCTCATTGAGTCAAAGCAAAGATATCCACATTGGCAGAAGCTGGTGTATGGGGTTTTTATGGCAAGTCGGAAGCTTAAACAGTACTTTCAAGGTCATCCCATCACAGTGGTCAGTTCTGCTCCTTTGGGGGATATAATCCAGAACAGGGAGGCAACTGGCCGGATTGCTAAGTGGGCCATTGAGCTTGGACCACACGGTTTGAAGTATATGCCTCGAACAGCAATCAAATCCCAGGCCCTTGTGGATTTCATCAATGATTGGACAGAGTTGCAAATACCGGAGGACAAACCGGACAGTACATACTGGACTATTCACTTTGATGGATCCAGGCAATTGGAGGGCTCGGGGGCTTGAGTTGTCCTTACTTCCCCTCGAGGTGATAAAATTCATTATGTTCTTCGCTTAATGTTCCCTTGTACTAACAATGCAGCTGAGTATGAAGCTTTACTCCATGGTCTTCGAGTGGCTAAGGAGATGAACTTAAGCCGAGTACGATGCTTTGGAGACTTGGATCTGGTAGCCCAGCAAGTCTCAGGTACTTGGGATTCCAAGGATCCGCTCATGGCGGCTTACCGACGCGAGGTGGATATTGTTGCTGGCCACTTTAAGCGTTATCAAGTGGAGCACATTGATCGGCACAAAAACGAGGCAACTGATGCTTTAAGCTGATTGGGATCTCAGCGTAAACCGGTACCACCCAATACCTTTCTGGATGTCTTGCACAACCCGTCGGTTCAACTGCCTACAGAGGAGGACCTCGCTATTCCTGATCCGGAGGCACAGTTGGTGGCTGCTTTACATATCATTCGAATTGGGCGGTTCCATACTTGGCGTATCTAAACCGGGCGAGTTGCGGAAGATGAAGTTTTGGCGGGCATATAGTCCAGCGATCTAAGTCTATGGTTGTTCACAACGGCGAGTTACACCATTGCAGTGTTTCTGGTGCGTTCCAACGTTGTGTTTCCCCTGAAGAAGGCCATGAGATTCTACGAAAGATTCACGAAGGGGATTGTGGTCATCACGCTGGTTCAAAATCCTTGGTTGCTAAAGCGTTTCGTCATGGCTTTTATTGGCTGACGGCTCATGCTGATGTTGAGGACTTGGTAAGGCGGTGCGATGGTTGTCAGAAATTCTCACGACGAGCTCATGTTCAGCTCAGAGCTACGGATGATTCCCATTACACGCCGTTTGCTACTTGGGGCCTGATATGGTCGGGCCCTTCAAGCGATCTAAAGATAAGAAGATCCACTGTTGGTGGCGGTTGACAAGTTTACCAAATGGGTTGAAGCGGAGCCGATAAGCAAGCGTAGCGCAGCCACGGCGGTTCAATTCATCAAAAGGTGATCTTCGTTTCGGTTTTCACACAACATTATCACGAGATAATGGTACGAACCTTTCCAAAGGCGAGATGGAGGATTTTTGTCAACGAGAGCACATCCGGCTTGATGTTGCATCTGTGGCTCACTCTCAATCTAATGGTCAAGCTGAGAGAGCTAATCAGGAAATCTTGAAGGGTATCAAACCCCGGCTTATGGTCCCTTTGAAGCGGACACCGGGTTGCTGGGTGGAAGAGCTACAATCTGTGTTATGGAGCATAAACACCACCCCAAACTGATCTACAGGGTATACGCCTTTCTTCATGGTTTAAGGGACAGAAGCGGTACTCCCAAGTGATATTCGTCATGACTCGCCCCGGGTTGCCAATTATGTTGAAGCGGACAACGAACAAGCACGTCAAGAAGCACTAGACCTGTTAGATGAAAAAAGGGACATGGCATTGGCTCGTTCAGCGGTTTATCAGCAAGACCTGCGGCGTTATCACAGCCGCCGGGATAGGACGAGAACCTTTCAAGAAGGCGACTTAGTGCTCCGGCTCATCTAGGATCAGACTGATATGCACAAGTTATCCCCACCTTGGGAAGGGCCCTTTGTGGTCAGCAAGAATCTGCACAATGGATCATACTACCTCATCGACGTTCGCGAGCACAAAGACTCAAGCAAATCGGAGGAGGAGACCCGTCGGCCGTGGAATATCGCTCTTCTACGGCCTTACTACACCTGAGCCATAGGCTCTTATTATGTACATATTTTGACAATGTATATATTATGATCAATATAATAAACCGACATCCTTGCTACAAGCAGGGCCTCTGCCGTTCTTCCTATATTTCTTGGTTACAAGGGGGCTTCTGCTTACAAAGCGATGTCTTGTTTTGTCCATTAAACCGGCTATCATGCCACATTACAACTTGGGAGCTTCACACCCAAGGGGCCAAAGAGAGTATTGTTGCTAAAAGCGCAACTCAAACATAGGCACCCATTGAGCATAGCTCACAAAGTTACTTGGGGGCTCTTTGTGTAAAGTAACAAAGAGTTTGAAAGCACCCTTGTAACTAGGTATCGACCCACGGCTTGGAAGCCTGGTTTATTCACCTAAAACCCCGGGTTAACCTGCCTTCATCAAGTAAGCCACTCCTATCCAAGTAATCCTGGCATGACCCGCCGAACGTTTGACAAGTTACTCTCATTGAGACCCTGAACTTGTCAAAGTTAAAACGACGACTGGTTAGTTGGAGGCCCATCTTAAAAGGCTTTGTTAAATGGTTTAACTCAGTGGCCTGGCATCCCACGAAAAGCCTCGCATTTGGGCCTGGCAGCCCTCGAAAAGCCTCGATTACAAGTTTTTATTTGATTTTGTTTTTGCAAGTTTTATCTCCATTGATAAAGTTTTAAGGTAAACCGGTGTCTCTTGGCCCGGCCAGACTATATGTCTTCACATCAACCCGGTGTTTCTTAACCCGGCATGGTTTACAGTTATCATCTGTTAAGCCGACAATCAATGATGAACCGGCATCTTTCCGGTTTGGCATTGACTATAAGTCGCCAGGATGATCATCCGGTGTTTATCATAACCCGGCATGACTTATTACGTACCAGCACAATGCGGTGGGCGTTTTCAAATATTCAAAGTTTGGGTTATCACCCTTACTAAGCAAGTTGATCAACCAACGAAAGTGATTTAATATCGCAGGTATGATATATTTCATATTTCAGTATTTTATAACCTTGGCCATAAAGATTCTGGTTCTACATTGAGTAACATAACCCGTCCGGCGGTAAACTACCAGGAAATGTTTAAGTGTTTAACATGCAGAAGGCATGATTTTCTATGAAATACCAAGGCAAATCAAACATGTATAGTACCAATCATGCTGGATTAACAAAATCAGGTAGCAGTGCACGATAGCAGAAGATCAAAGTATTTCAACTAGCCTATTACACGGCGCTTTTGATGCCCAAAAGAATAATTGTTTGTTTCTCACAACACTATCTGTGACAATTAAACCGGCTGGCGGATTATGACTCAGCATCAGGCTGACGCGAAGTTGAAGGATTATCACGCGTCGGTTCAGCCTCCTCCTCCTCACCCAGTGGCTGGAAGTCAAGGGTGGTCCAATCAATCCTGGTTAAGGCTTGAAAGACAGCTTCGTTGCTTATAAGGTTGGGCGGTTCAATGTCGAGGGCCATAGGTGTGCTTACGGATTGGAGGATCAGCACATACTTCCTTCACGGCTGCATCAACATGTTTGTTGTCTGCATCATAGCTGGACCGATAGACAGATAAATCAGCCTCCTCAGCCAATTGGCTTGCCAGTGGGCGCATCTCTTTGGTCAAGACTTTGAGGGCTTCATTGTCAAAGTCTGATCCGTCCTCCTGTTGACCAGGATAACCCTTTGCGATGTCTGCTGGATCAAGATCGGCGATCCATGTTTTGGCCCGCGTTAGTGCTGTTAAAGCGCCAACCCTTGCATCAGATCGCTTCATCTCTTCCATCTGGGCTGGAGTCATGGATAATTTGGTCAAGGTATCCTTGATCAATTTTGGTGCCGGTTTGTTGAAGGAGGCCGCACAGATGACTCGTTGCGCGCCAGTGTACAATTGTTCTACCAGTGTATACGCTGCCTTTAACTTCATCCGCATGTCAGAACCTAAATGAGCAATACGACTACGTGCAACGGTTTAAGAAGTTTCTGTTAAACCGGCCAATTTCACAAATGATTAAGGATGGTGTTGATAAATGGTACATACCAAAAATTGCTAAAGTCATAGCATTGACTTGATGTTTCAACCCAGTTAGCTCTTCTGCAACCGGTTTGAGGGCTGCTTCAGCATCTTCGGCCCGCTTTAAGAGAGCAGTTTTCTCTGTCTCCCAATCTGCCCGCTCACTTTTAAAACCATCCTTTATTTGTTCTATGGCAGTCAAAGCGCCCTTCAGTTCATCTTTGGCCTTGGAGGTTTATGCTTGCTGGGATTTAATGTTTTCTTGAAGCTCAGCAATCTGGGAATCTTTGACATTTAAGTCAGCCTACACAAGACAGATGATAGAGATGTTAAGATTTTTTTCTCAAAGTCCCAAGCACATAACAAGTTATATGTTTGGCACTTAGGGGCTAATGCGGATTGCTTTTTATTTTGACAATCATTCAAAGTCCCAAGTCTCAATACAAGTATTAATCTTGGCACTTGGGGGCTAATGCATATTTGATCAGAAAACTCAAAGGTGAAGGAATTCAACAAAGACAAGTTTGAAACAGAAAGTCCCGATTCATCTTGAAGAGATAAACCGGCCTTTGGGGGCTACAATGGAGTTATACAGTACAAAGAAAATTTATGAAGTGTTTGAAAGTTACCTCATAACGCTCTTTCATCAAGTTGACCAAACCAGCCTCATAATCACGGCTTGTGTAAAGGCGGTTTAAGTATCCAAAATGAAGTTCCTGAGCGGAGAGATGAGCATAATTCGACACATCAACTTTCCACTTGCCTTTCTCATCAGCAGCAGAATCCACCTTGGCGCTGTGCTTTGCCAAAGTGACAGGATTACCAGGAGAATTATAGCCAGTCCCAGTAATCACAACGTCATCAGTTGCTGCATTTGAGCTTGCCGTTTTGTCTGCGGTCTTGTCAGGGCTTGGCGGATCAGCAGTTGGATGTGGAGGATTGGCTGGCGGACTTGATGGATTGATATGAGGGCTTGCTGGATTGGCTTCAGTCGGATCAGCATCAGTGGCCTGGCTTTGTGGCACCGGGTCATCCATGGCGGCATCAACATCTCTGCCAGCACCTTCTGAGGTCCTATCCGGTTCAATCTCATCAGTAGGGGCATTGGTCTTTGCTTTCTTGCTAAAACGGGCTTTGGCACTGCAAATTGATAATAGAGGATTAGTATGGTGAACCGGCGCAAGACGACAAAGTTAACATTATTATACATACACAGGGATGGTTTTTAGGGGAGGCATTTGCGTGGTTGATGAGTCGCCAGATGAGGAGTTAGAAGTCACCTGATAATTTAAGTCAGACGGATTAAGAGGGTATCGAAAGTAACCCGCCAAGGGATAAGACTTGATAGAATTACACAAGACCTCTGGACGACGCTTCCGGAGTGGAGTGTCTGGTAAACCGGAGGAAGTGACTTGCTGGCCACTATGCCGGGTTGTGCGACGAGCTTCAGGATGCTGTGGATCCAAATGAGTGAAAGGATGTGACTTTCCGGACTGCGCGACGGATTTTTCTTACTGGCACAAGATCGGTAGAGGAGGAAAGGGAGATTACCTCAGCATTGTCAGCACGGCTAGCTTCCGCATCATCCTGGTAATGGTCGTTGTCAATAAGGTGTATGAAAAATAAGCCAATGGAGTCAAGTTCTACCTCTTGTTCTGAATCATCAACATCTTCGGGCGGTTCAGAGGACTCGGCGGTTTTCTTCTTGGCTGGCTTTTTAAAGGCCTTGGCACGAGCAGTCCTCGCCGGTTTCTCTTGAGTTTTTTACGGCTTATCCAGAGTTTTCCTCTTCCAGAAAGGATCTTTGGCCTGTAAAAATAAACAAAGAATCATCAGAACAATGTTAAAGTGGAGACAAATCAGAAAAGCAGAAGGATGAAGTTTTTTACCGTTGGCGGTTTGTTGGAGGTGTTAAAGGGACGCAGCCCAGTTTTGCTGCATTCAGCGCTCAGTTCATCTAGCATTTTCTTGACGGCCTCAGTGACTTCATCATCGGTTATCTCTATTTCATGGCGCCGTTGAGGGTCCTTGATGTCCCTGGCATACTCATGCATCAACCTGGTACGGTGGCTTAAAGGCAAGATACCCCATGAAACCCAGCAACGAACGAGGTCAACGCCGGTTAAACCGTTGGCTAGGAAAGCCCGGAGCTTGGCGAGTTGAGGTGCATAAATTTGTCGTTCTTTGGCAGTGAGTCGTTGAGGTAGCGGGTGGCCATTGTTGAGTCGGTGAGCACGGTAACCCGGCAGAGGGTTTTCTTCAGCAGGAGCAGTGTTCTGACAATAGAACCATGTTTGGTTCCAATCTTTGGAGTGGCTGTGATGTTTGGCATGAGGAAAATCAACTTCTTTTCTTTTCTGAATCGACACTCCGCCAAGTTTAGTGTTGGGGCCGTTAGAGAATTCAGTTCGGCGGTTTAAGTGGAAAAAGTCCCTGAAGAGCTCAATAGTTGGTTCTTCTTGAAGGTAAACTTCACAGAACACTTGGAAATTACAGATATTGGACACAGAGTTCGGTCCAATGTCTTGAGGGTGGAGTTTGAAGTTGGCAAGCACATCTCGGAAAAACTTTGATCCGGGAGGGCTAAATCCCTGGTCTAGATGCTGCATAAATACCACCACCTCTCCATCTTGAGGTTCAGGAGGGCACTCAGGGCCTGGGACTCGCCAATGAATAACCCCTTTTTTGGCCAAAGCACGAGTTAGAACATACCCATTGAGTTGAGTATCTGTGATCCGAGAACGAACCCAATTACAAGAGGCGAATTGCTTGGCCATTCTTAAGAACAGACTGTAAAGGAAGTGCAAAAGCCGGTTTACGGTTCAAGATTGATGTGCACAAACCGGTGTTAAACCGAGGAAATTAATTCAAACATATATGCACTATAAACCGGATATGGGTGCTCAAGGCACTACAAAAAAAATACACTTCCGTGATGATACGTGTTTGTCACAGTAGGTCGTGTTTTTTGTCATGCATGTACATCCATGACATTTTATGACAGAATCAAGATAGTCATACATGTGTTGTCGTAGAAGTGTTCCATGACATTACCAAAATTATCATCACGGAAGTGTCCACTTCCATGACGATAAATCGCGCGTCACATAAGTGCTTTCGTCAAGGGTGACCGACATGTGGTATCCATCGTAACGGAACGCCGTTAAGCTATCGGGTCGGGTTTTGGATCCGATAACCCGTTAACAGCCCCGACCAATGGGGATTTTCCATGTAAATCATCATTGGTTGGAGAAACTGCGTGTCGACTCATCATTGGGACAGATGTCATCCACTCCTTTGGATGTAGGCGCCTATGATACATCGACCGTGTACGCCTAACGATGGCCCATTCACGTGAAAAGGCGGCCCGTTTGACTTGGTGGTGGCGGGCCGACCCATGGAAAGCTCGTTAACGGCTGTTAGCATATAGCCCATTTACAGCCCGCTAACCCAAGGCCCGTTCGCCCTATGCGAATTAGGCCCGATGGCGTCATCTCGGCCATCAATATGATTCCAGCCCGTTTTCGCCGGCCCATGTATGGCCCATGACGCGTCTTCGCCCATATGAGGCCCTTTGTAACTCTTGGCCCATTAGCGGCCCGTCTGAAATCGCCCGTAATGAGCAGTGTATTACTTTACACCCATTAACGGCCCACGGTGAAACTGGCCCGTAATGAACAATGTAACACTTTATACCCATTAACGGGCCGTTATTCCATTGGGCCGTTTCCAGCCCAAGTTAACTTTCGGCCTTTTGAGGGCCCATTTATTCTTGGGCTCATTTGCAGCATTCGGTTACTTACGGCCCGTTACTGTCATTTTCTGCTTGTGGGCCAAATTCAGCCCGTCGTTACAGTCGGCCCTTTTGTGGTCCGTTAGTCTGTTGGGCCATTTTCATAGCATCACCAAATACGGCCTATTAACGGCCCGTTATGGTCAGCCCATAAAACGTACGATTTCCATTATAGGCCCGTCTATGGCCCATTAAAGGCTCGTACAAGACCCATAAATGAGTCGGTGGCCCATGGATCCTACGAGACGTAGAAGGCCCATGGATCCTACGAGAGGTAGAAGGCCCATGGATCCTACGAGACGTAGAAGGCCCATGGATCCTACGAGATGTAGAAGGCCCATGTATCCGACGGCCCGTGAAGGGCCATGGTCGGGCGAGTTGGCCCCCGTTTGAACGATATAGCATATTCAAAGAATTATCCTACTCAATACTATCTGTAAGTGCATCTAGTGCCCCTTAGTGATTATGCTGTATTGAAGACTTATAGCTTAAGGGACTAATGAGTTTATGAGTGTACACAGGTCTATAAGTCTATGAGGAGTTTGATATTTACAGAGAAATTCGACCCCCAAAAATGAAGTTCTTGATGAAGACTTTGATATTCGAAGACTTTGAAAGTGAAGAAATTGGTGTGACCTTGAAGACTTGGTATTCATTTGAGGAACATGAAGCGTGAAGACTTTTGTTTTTGTAGTTTCATTTTCTCTTTCTTGAGTCATAGGAAACACCGTCTTTGTTAAAGGGGTCGAGAAATACTAAGGAAAAATTTCCATGTGATGCTCAACTCAAAATCCTACACCTACCAATCCCTTGAGTGAAGCCTTTGGAAATCTCATACAGATTCAGTCAATTTCTTGATGTGAGAGGCGAAGTTCTTACATTATTGAGAATTTATTCGACCGAGGAGTTAGGAATTCGCTTGTCTGGATTGCCTACGATGAGAACATGATAATACGAGGAATTTGAGAGTCAAATTTCCGACCGTTCTTGTCTTCTTGGCATGACTGTCCCAAAATATCTTATCCACCTAACGGTCATATCATTGAAGGGCATTTATGTCTTATCATGTCGGGCTGCTCCTAGGCTATAAATAGCCGCCCCTACAACCACTAGCTGGTTGGCTGCTCGAGAGAAACTTGACACTTGTCATTTGAGAGCAACCCATCCTCGAGGACTTTGGCGAAAATCATCGAGTGAGGAAAACCCAAAACCAAACCCTACAAACCCAAAGTGATTGAGCATCCTTGAAGAAATTGATCCTGCGTGGATCCGGCGCTTATTACCTTTGAAGACTGTGCTTCTTCCAGACGGTTAGGCGTCATGGTCTAGAGCATCAAGAGGAATTGTGGATCGCCGAGTGACCAAGTCTGTGAAGGTTTGGAAGTCGCTGAAGACTTACCACAGTGATTGGGCCGAGGTCATGTGACCTTAGTTCAAGGAGAATCTGGTGAGGACTTGGTGTCTGAGCTGCGTGCTCGGCGATTGGGTGTCCGGGACTGTGTGTCCTCGAGTTTAAATACTCAGCCGCTCCAACAGACGTACAAGCCGAGACAGCAGTTGGAACTGGTCTACCAAATCATTGTCTTCACCAACCTAACTGGTTCTATTTCCTCAACTCTTTCATTTCCTCATTCTTGTGTTGAGTGTTCATTCATATCTGTGTTTGAAGACTTTGGTGAAGACTTTCTCAATTTCCTCAGTTCAATTTCTTGATCTGTTTGTCTTCATCTTGTGCTATCCTGTGTTTACGCTTTTTTGTACTCTTTGTTTGTCTTCATTTCATCATGATGACCATGCCGCATTCTCTTATGCTTACTTCGAGTACTTATTCCGCTGCAAGTAGTTCTTAGCTAAGGAATTTCCTCACGGCAAATTCCTCATTGAAGAATTCATAAAATCGCCTATTCACCCCCTCTAGTCGATATAACGCACTTTCAATTGGTATCGAGCAAGGTACTCCCTTGTTACGTGTGATTTTAGTTTAACCACCTAGAGTTTTAGTTATGTCGACCGCGGTATGAAGAAAGTGACATGCCCTATCTTTGGCGGTCATGATTATCCCAAGTGGAAGGCCATGATGAGAAGCGCCTCATGGCAATGGACAGCGATCTGTGGACCGTCCTTGAAATTGGTCTTCTTGATCTATGCAAGATGGTGAACGAGATGATATTCGCAAGTACACTCGACTTGACATCATGGCGAAGGATATCATCTGTTCCTGCCTATCTAGAGATGAATTCAAGCGCATTATGCATCTTTGCAATCTGAAGCTTATCTGGGACCGAATCTCGGCGTCTATGAAGGTCATCGAACCCGTCATGATCCCTGGTTTGAGGACTTCAAGGAATCTCTCAAAGCGATGACTTTCGAACCAGAATCATCATCTTCGCATCATGTCTCATGGGAAAGGGTGTCGAGGTAACGAATGTTCCTCATCTGAATTTAGTGACTATGAATCGATGATGATGGATCGATGATGATATTGAACCTAGCTATACCAAACTTGTTTGCATTGCCACAAACAACAACATGCCTTGGAAAAGGTTCAAAACATGCTAGATAAAAGTGATGATATGTTAGGTGAAGAAATGGATCGCACTAAAATACATTGAAAATCTTTAGAGACTTGGTCTAGGTTTGACAACCTTCAAGGTCATCATAACACTCTCTTGTCGATCATGAGAAACTTTCTTATGAATTTCTTCAAAAGCAAGATCTTGAGAAGCTAAGAGTGAGTTATGAAGATCTTGAAGGGAGCGATTCATTACTTGCTCAACAAATCAGCGCTTCTCGGGAAAAATTTGTTCCTCCATGCTTAAAGTGCATTGAGCGTGAATCGCTAATTCTTCACTGAATGTTCAAATGCTTCAACTGTTACAAATTCTTCACCTGCCTCTGCTATCACTAATTCCTCATCGAGGACATTGCTAGTATCCTTGACGATGCAGGGCTGAAGGAATTGTACATGACAGGCATGTACAAAAGCCTCAAAGGGCATCAGACTCTTTGTGATGTGCTTAAAAGCAGATCCTCAACAGGAACCCTAGGAAAGAGGTATTGCCTTTGAGAGGAAACTCAATCTTGATGGAACATATTGGAAGCTTTGAGCGGTACCCCAAAACCTCATGGGTTCTGCAAAGGGACCTCGATTGATCCATCTAACTTATCTGGCTTTACATGCGAATCTCCTCATTCTTCGATGAGTCATTTGACTCAACTATAAACTGTTCAAAAATCAGAATGGTGAAGTATTTGCTAGATATGTTGGCACTAAGCTGCAGAGCGGTTCCCCTATGAAGAAAATCTGGGTTCCCAAGAAGTGCCTTGAAAGTCTTGGTGAATGTCCTCATGACACCACTGTGAAGAATAGGAACCCAGTTCAAACTCTTCATATGGACCAAATTCTTCATATGGATCCAAGTCCTCATACGGACCAAATTCCTCACGTGGATCAAATTCCTCAAAAGGATCAAAGTCCTCATATGATTATCATCGTGCTAACAACTCTGTTTGCGAGGTAGAGCTAAGGGCTATGAATATGTGCATTATTCTTCAAACCAATATGTTCATAAGTCCTCGAAGAATTTCTCTGCTTATTCATATGCTTACCTAACCCCTCTTATGTGAAGCGAAATGGATTGGCCTCTATGCCACCATTCTCATATGGTGCTTTCATGAGTGATGAACTCTTTGCCACCCCTTGAGATGTGGGTGGTGAAGAAAAGAACTAACCTCTTCTGCAGGTCAGGTCTCGGGCGTGCTTTAAGCGTCTGAAGAATTTCTTTGGGGCACGACAAAATGCTGAAAGGGCCGAGCTAATCATGAAGAAATGAACTTTCATTTCACCGTCCTCATACTACTTATACATTATCTTTGCTGATGAAATTCATCGATGAACTTGATATCATATTCTTCAGCGATGAAGTATATGAGATCGTAAGTTGCACTAATTCATCTGCGGGATGATCAACCCAAAGCCAATGAGTGGGTCCTCGATAGTGGATGTACAAATCACATATTGGTGACAAGAATCTATTGATGGATGCTCCCTTATCACCGTCACATCTGAAGCATATCATCTTTCTTGACAAAGGCAAAAGTCGGTATTGGGTCTTGGTAAGGTTGCGATCTCTAAGGACATACACATGGACAAAGTCATGCTTGTTGAGTCCTTAGGATACAACCTCATGTCGATCTCAATGCTTTGTGATCTTGATATGGTTGTTATCTTTGGCAAATATCGTTGTGTTGTGATTATGGAAGCTGACAATTCCAAAGTCTTGAAGGCTTTAGGAGAGGAGACTTGTATATTGTTGATTTCTCTCTGGGACCACAACCAGCCGTGTGTCTACTTGCAAAAGCTTGAGAAGGCTGGCTATGGCATCGGCGACTTAGTCACATGAGGCATGAGGAATTTGCACGCTTGCAAAGAAGAAGCATGTCATTGGCATTGAGAATGTCAAATTCCTCAAGGATCACTTGTGTGGAGCACTGTGAAGCTGGAAAAATGACCAAGGCCAAGCATCCAGTGAAGACTATCATGACCACTACTCGTCCTTGAATTGCTTCACATGGACCTCTTTGGTCCTAATCATTACTCAGCAGTCACTAATGATGCATCTCTATATGGCTTTGTTATTGTTGATGATTACTCTCGTTACACATGGGTACACATTGTTACTTACAAAAATGAAGTGCAGGAAGTCTTCAAGCGATTTTCCTCGAGGGCTTCAACTAACTTTGGTGTGAAGATCGGACACATCGGGAGTGACAATGGAACTGAGTTCAAGAATTCGGTCTTGATGCCTATCTTGATGAACTTGGTATTACTCATGAGTTATCTGCTCCCTATACTCCTCGGCAAAATGGCGTCGTGGGCGCAAGAACAGAACTCTTGTTGAGATGGCTCGCACTATGCTTGATGAATACAAAAGCGCCTAGTCGTTTTGGATTGATGCAATTGATACCGCGTGCCACATCATCAACAGTGTATCTTCACAAATTCTTCAAGAAGACTGCCTATGAACTCCTCGCGACAAGAAACCCAATGTGAGTTATTTCAAAGTCTTGATTGCTAAATGCTGGATTAGAGATCCTCATCACAATTCTAAATTTGCACGAAAGCACATGAAGGTTTTATGCTTGGTTACGGAAAGGACTCGCGCACCTCTGAGTCTTCAACATCGCTCTTCACAAGATTGTTGATCTTGTAGATGTGCGATTCGATGAAACTAATGGCTGCAAAGAGAGCACCTACCTTCTGTGTTAGATGAACCAGCTCTGAGGAATCTATCAAGTTCAAGGCAGCGAGGATGTCATTCCTCTTGAAGAATCTGCTGAAGAATTCATTCTGTCTGTGAAGAACGTCGAGTGATGCACTGAAGATAATCTTTGAAGACAATGGTCTTTGAGGAAAATGATCAAATTCCTCGGCGACAACCAGCTCATCCTCGCGTTGCAAAAGAAGTGCAAGTTGACAAGATCATCGATGACATTGAGCGCGGGTCCTCTCACACGCTCAAAAGCTTCACATTTATCTAACTTTTGTGGGCACTATGCTTTTGTCTCTATCACAGAGCCCACTAAGGTAGATGAAGCATTTCGGAGCTGAGTGGATTCAGGCCATGCAAGAAGAATTACATCGATTCGAGCTCAACAATGTGCAGGAGGAACTGGTCAAACGTCCAGATCCTCGCAAGCATAATATCATTGGCACAAAGTGGATCTACCGCAACAAGCAAGATGAAAATGGCCTTGTGGTGAGGAATAAGGCACGACTTGTAGCTCAAGGCTACACAGGTTGAAGGAATTGATTTGATGAAACTTTTGCACTGTTGCTAGACTTGAGGCTATTTGCATATTACTTGCTTATGCTAACCATCATAATATCACTTTATATCAAATGGATGTGAAAAGTGCATTCCTCAATGGTAAGCTTGAGGAAGAAGTATATGTTGCTCAACCCCAGGTTTTGAAGATCCAAAGAATCGACAAAGTCTTGAGACTCAACAAGGCCCTCTATGGTCTCAAACAGGCCCCCCAGGCGTGGTATGATACATTGAAGGAATTCTTCGTGAAGAATGGCTTCACACCAGTTCACTCGACCCTACTCTCTTTACTAAATCATATGATGGTGAACTGTTTGTGTGCCAAATATATGTTGATGATATTATCTTTGGCTGTCTTGACCAACGTTATAGTGATGAATTTGCCTATATGATGAGTGAAGAATATCAAATGTCTATGATGGGAGAGTTGAAATTCTTCTTAGGTCTTCAAATTAATCAACAACACAATGGCATATTCATATCTCGGAGAAATACCTCAAAGATGTCTGAAGAAATTGGCATGCAAGATTGCAAAGGCGTCAAAATTCCTATGCCCACAAATGGCCATCTATGCCTTGATGAAAATGGTATTGACTTGATCACAAGGTATACCGCTCCATGATTGGTTCTCTATTGTACTTATGTGCATCTAGGCGGATATAATGCTTAGTGTTTGCATGTGTGCCCGATTTCAAGCTACACGAAGGAATCACACCATAAGGCTGTGAAGCATATTCTTGATATCTAGCTCACACACCAACACTAGGATTATGGTACCCCAAGGGCTCTACTTTTGATCTCATTGGATATTACGACTCGACTATCTTTGGTGATCGTGTGGACCGCAAGTCAACATCTGGTACTTGTCATTTCCTCGGACGATCTTTGGTGCATTGGTCCTCGAAGAAAGCAGAACTGCGTATCCTTTGTCTCTACGGAAGCTGAATACATTGCTGCTGGCTCTTGTTGTGCTCAATTGCTGTGGATGAAGCAAACTCTCAAGGACTACGGCATCAACGTGAAGAATGTGCCTCTCTCTTGTGACAATGAGAGTGCCATCAAGATTGCTCACAACCCAGTTCAGCACTTTCGAAGACAAAGCACATTCAAATTCGTCATCATTTTCTTCGTGATCATGTGTTGAAGGCGACATCTCCATCGAGCATGTGAAGGCGAAGAACAACTAGCCGATATCTTCACAAAGCCCTTGGATGAGAAGAGATTTAGCAAGTTGCGGTGTGAGCTAAATATCTTAGAATCTTGAATGTTCTTTGAAAAGGACACACATCCGACACTTATGCAAAATTGATGACTTAGATGTGCAACACATGAAGAAAGCGTTTTCTTCAATCAATGAAGAATAACACTCTAAGTGTGAAGAAATTAATGAAGAATTTGATTCTCGAACCCTCGACAATTATGCGCGGTGTCTGAAATCATCATTCTTATCTGATGGGTCACGCCACCACCAAAGTTGAAAATCTTCAATTTGAGTTTTCCTCAGTTTTGAAATTCTTCAGTTTTCAAATTCTTCAACTTTTCAAAATCTTCTTTGTTTCCGTCGTTTTTCTTCATTAGCTATATATATATGGGTTTATGTCCTCTCTGACATTCACTTATGGCTATTTCTTCAAGTTGTTTTTTACGCTAAGTGAATGTGATCGGACCCTTCCCCTCTATGCTATACTCAACCCAATCTATTCACAAATTCTTCATGTGCGTTCTATTTGAAACTCGTTCAAAATCTTCTTTGTGTCCTTGTCATTTGAAGAAATTGCGAGCGGAACTTTAAAACTGATCTTATCCAAACTTTCGTTTTGCCGCTCAAACCGTTCCGCATTCCACGATAGATTTATCTATTCACCCACGATCTAACACAATCTCCACTTCTCGATGCGTGGGTGACACATGTCAGCGAATGAGAAGGGTTGAGGCACGTTAAGTCCCAAATCTTTGGCGAACAGTTTTTCACCGTGGCTATATATACCCCTCTCCCTTCCTCACTTCCTTTACTCCGCTCGACCGCTCTCTCTCGCTCGAGCTTCTCAAACCCTAAGCGCCGCCGCTTCTCCATAAATCGCCGGTGAGGAAAAGCTTCCTTGCCTCGACCTCGTCGCCCGGCGTACTCGCGCCGACCACGGAAATCTTCACTCCGTCGCGCCGTAGCTGTCTTCCTCCGCCAAGTTAGGGCGTGGAAGATCTAACTGACGAACTTCCATCTGTTCTTCTCGGTTCGTCGTGTTCTTCACCGGGTAATTAAAAGTTACTTTTATTACTCGCTTTGATTCTCAAACCTTCTGAAAATCTTCAAAGGTGTTTATTCTTCAAATCTTCACACATATGAACACCTCAAACAAAATATGCTCTTGATTCGTTTCTCTAAGCAATGATTTTCTTCAAGATTCCTCAATTGTGTGGATCCTCGATCTATACAACTCTGGAACCTAAGACAAAGATCGCTTAGTGAAATTCTTCAAGGCTCATCTGGTCAAATTCCTCAAACTAGTTTTTTTGAAAAACCTTATGAGAACGCATATGACCTCTCCAAATTCCTTGCAACTATACTCTGTTCACGGTACTCATGTCATTGCTGAATCACTAGGTTCTCATCAACTTAACTCATTTGCAGCGTTCCTCGAAGAAAAGTTGCATACTTCTTGGAGAATTCGTTTGTTCAAATTCCTCACGTGAAGAATATGGCGAGAAGGAAAGAAGCCACGAGAAAGGAGGAAAGAGGCTGAGGTCATGACTGCGTTTGAGATCCACGAGGAAATATATGCTGATTATTGCACACTTGATGAAGCCGAGTTTGGCAAAGAAAACAAAATCAGCGCAAGGTGCGCATTCAAAGGATTGAAAGGAGATGGGCAAGGGAATGGAGGATACAGATATGTAACTCCAAAGTACATGAAGAAATTAGCTCTCAATCCTCCATGCCCAAGAGCTCCATTGGCTTTGGTCAAGAAGTGACCCCACCGACATCAAGCGTGGTGAGGACTTTCTGAAGAATGGGCCAGCGCCAAGCCAAATTGGCAAGACAAGCCAATGAGGCTGTGAGGAAATTTAATGAGGACTCTGCTCTGCTGCTGCCACTTGAGGCCTCTGTCAAGCCAAGAAAATCTATGGCAAAGAAGCCCACACAAGCCAAGTGCTTCACAGCAGTGCCCTCACGGCCAAGTTCCTCATTTGTGCCCTCACGGCCAATTCCTCATGCTGCTCCTGCTCCTCCCAAATCCTCGGCTCCTACAAAGTCCTCGGCAGCTCCTCCCAAGTCCTCGGCAGTTCGACAAAGTCCTCGGCACTGTGCATCGGGCCACGTGCAAAGGACTGCAGGCATCTCCATTGCCTCTGGTGTTTGACAAGTTCCTCGGCTGCACCAAATTCTTCATCTGGCCCGACTCTGCTGAAGACTAAGGCCACAGCTGGGCGAGGTCCTCGGCCAAGTCCCAGAAAAGCAGTCGCCTTCCAAGAGCCACACGAAGATGATGAGGCTGATGATGATGAACTTGCGGAAATCATCGAGACAAACAAGAAAGGGCCGCTAGAGCCAAAGGCACACATGTGCCCTTCTTTGTTGGATCCAAGAGCGATCCTAGACTACATTGATCTCTAGCACAAGGACCCAAACACTCCTATGCGACTTCAAGTTGACACTGGCCAAAGTCACATGTTGACTCATTTCATCCAAGAGGAGAAATGGAAATTTGATCTGACGAGAGAGATCAAGAAATCATGATACAAAAAGGAGAAGCTGCTGAAGAAAAGCGTTGTCAAGATGACAATGAAGAACTTATCAAGATGCAAGGTGACATCAAAGCCCTCGGCGAAAAATTTGACTCCTATTATGCTGATTGGCAAGGAGCCAAAGTCAGATTAAATCAACTGACGAAGAAGTTCACCAATGTTGCTGCCCCAACGCAACATGAAATTCCTCGGTGGAGCCTCATCTCGTGATGAAGAACATGCCAACCACGGTGATGAAGTTCGAGCTCTTTGAAGACAATGCTAGTTCGGGCTGATGATCCCATTCCAGCGCTGAAGAAATTGCGGGGCATCCACTAGTGGTGCGCTGAAGAAAGCCGAACAAGTCGAAGCTGCATCGATTGCGCTGAGGAAAATCAACCAGATTCCTCGGCTCCTCCTGCGCCAACACCAACTCCAATTCTTCCATCTGCCTCTGATGTGAAGAAGACCAAGGCTGCAGAACGAGCTGCAGTGAAGAAACGGAAAGCATCAGCTGCGTCAAATTCTTTGGCTGTGAAGAAAATGAAGCCAATGACCAGCTCCTTTGAAAATCCTATTGATGTTGTTCCAATTTCCTCAATTCCATCAAAGGACCTTGTTCCTTTTGGTGAAGATTATGTGATCCCAAGCGGATCTGATGAAGAAGATCATTCTGCTGCTTCGTCAGAGCAGATTGATGAAGAAATTGAAGTGGAAGCAATCCCTTCAACCCCAATCATTTCCTCGCCTATGCCTCAGTTCACAGTGAAGAGGCGGTGTTGAGAAATTGAAGAAGATGTGGATATTGGAAGCACTGCGCCGGTGATGAGCGATGACTTTTGGGAAAGTCGGCATCCAAATTCTCCACTCTTCACCCCAATCCAACAGATTCCTCGGTCCCTGCTCCAACAGTTCAAATGGGCTCTGAAGAAACTCATCCCACTTCATCATCCATGAAGAAATTCCAGCCACTAAGCGCCGATGAACTTCTTCTGCTGATCCTCGGTGCTTTTGTAGAGGAACAAGAAATTCCTCGGCTGAAGAACCTAAGATTGCGATTCAGAGGTCGTGATGCAACTCATCGACACTCCTTTGCCAAAGCCAAAGAATCCCTTCTCAACAAAGCAAAAGTTCAAGGCTGAAGATTTCTTGGCGAGCACGTATTCTTCATGATTACAATCCATATGATTACTGCTCGCATAAGGAAGAGGCGTTTACGGACTGCCGGTCAAGCCAATTTCTATTCCTCGGTGCTCTTCAACAAAGACAAAGTCTTGATCATGCACATATTCCTCATGTGGACATGGAGTCTCTGCCGAGCTTGAGCCGGTCCTCGGTGTTCTTCACGATGCGGGACTTCGAATTTCTGCATTGACATCGTGATTGGAATGAAGAACTCATTCTTCAATTCTATGCAACGCTGCACATCACGGAGGCGCTGAAGGCGTGAACTCATGGGTGTTAGGCTGGATGTCTGAAAAATACTCAAGGCACCTGAATTGCTTCGTGCTCTACCACTCAGTCCTCCCTTGATGGTGCTCGTTGTATCTACAATGAACTGAGCTTTCAAATCACTATATGCAAGTCTTGATGAAGCCTTTGAAGCCAGGGCAGGCCCCAAGAACCAAATTCCTCGTCAAGGAATTATTGTATGTGCCTCGGACTGTCTATCGGATTCTGACGAAGACAATGAGTCCTATCAAAGGCCACGACTCAAATGATGAAGAAGTCATTGGCATCATGAAGAATATGCTTTTCAATATCATTCATGGCGTTCCCGTCAACTTCCATGATTTCTTCATGAGGACTCTGGCGAATATTGCTATGTCACCTTTTGAGCTGAAGCCTTATGCCCCATGGATTATGAGATTCATCAGGACAAGGTCTTCACTCAATTACAAGGCTGATACTCTGAACCACTGCAGCTACTTGCCCCCGATTGAAGTCCTCAAACGGACATTTACCTCGGTGATGACAAGGGCAAGGCAAGCTGCTGTGATCGATGAAGGCACTCGTCCATTGGATGGACAGTTTAGCAAAGCTGCATCCTACTCCACCAATGATGACTCGCCACACATGACTCTGCGCAAATACCTCGGCCAAGCAAAGTCCTCAAGCCACGGCACCGGGGTGATGGTGATCGTGAGTTACTCCTCGGTCTTCATCGGAAGGTTGATCGCAATCATAAATGGGTCAAGCGTCGGTTTGGTTCAATTCTTCACAACATGACCTCTACACACAATGCGGTGAAGAAAAACCACTACTACCTCCATGAAACCTTCAAGCCTTTTGGGCTGTTCTTTCAAATGTCTCTGACGGAAGGCGAAGACAATGGGTCTCAAGGAAGAATTTGACTGGTGCGCACCTCCTCAGAAGAAATACAAGAAGGTCAAAGTTCCTTCCTTGGTGGCCAGCTCCTATTCTTCATCACGAGACACTGATGAAAATGAAGACTTGGACGACACTGCGGCAGGCCCCACTACAACAACTGACCCCAACAACGCTGGCGCTCCTTCATCAACTTGAAATTCTTCAGGGGCCTTAGTCCTCAGTTTTGATCCTTTTGGTCATTCCATGACAAAGGGGGAGAAATTTGAGTTAGTCTTCAAGCGGGTCTATTATATGGGCAATTTTTTTTGTTAAGTTATAACTCTCGTTCTTCTGAAACTTTTATTGGATCGAGTTGTAATCTTAAACCCGATGGTGCTTTGATACTTTTGATGCACTATGCTCTGATACTCTTGATGCGTTATTTTGCATGCTTGTTCCTCATTAATGTTATCATACGCATGCTGAATTTCATCAAGCACCATATTTCATCATGCATTTCAAATTCTTCATATTATATGTCAAATCGTGTATGAATTACAAGATATAGGGGAGATCTCCATGATTCAACTCTTCAAATGTGCATTGCCTCAAAAGCAAATTCCTCACTATGCACATCTTGGGAGTTCTTCTATATCTTGCAATCAAATTCCTCAACATAAGTATTTACACTTCATATGTTTATCCCGTTGAAAACTTAACCTATATTGTCATCAATCACCAAAAAGGGGGAGATTGTAAGTGCATCTAGTGCCCCTTAGTGATTTTGGTGTATTGAAGACTTATAGGTTAAGGGACTAATGAGTTTATGAGTGTACATAGGTCTATAAGTCTATGAGGAGTTTGATATTTCTGAGAGAAAGTCGAGCCCTAAAATGAAGTTCTTGTTGAAGACTTTGATATTCGAAGACTTTGAAAGTGAAGAAATTGGTGTGACCTTGAAGACTTGGTATTCATTTGAGGAACATGAATCGTGAAGACTTTTGTTTTTGTAGTTTCGTTTTCTCTTTCTTGAGTCATAAAACACCGTCTTTGTTAAAGGGGTCGAGAAATACTAAGGAAAAATTTCCATGTGATGCTCAACTCAAAATCCTCCACCTACCAATCCCTTGAGTGAAACCTTTGGAAATCTCATACAGATTCAGTCAATTTCTTGATGTGAGAGGCGAAGTTCTTACATTGTTGAGAATTTATTCGGACCGAGGAGTTAGGAATTACTTTGTCTTGGATTGCCTACGATGAGAACATGATATACGAGGAATTTGAGAGTCAAATTTCCCGTTCTTTGTCTTCTTGGCTTGACTGTCCCAAAATATCTTATCCACCTAACGGTCATATCATTGAAGGGCATTTATGTCTTATCATGTCGGGCTGCTCCTAGGCTATAAATAGCCGCCCCTACAACCACTAGCTGGTTGGATGCTCGAGAGAAACTTGACACTTGTCATTTGAAAGCAACCCATCCTCTGAAGACTTTGGCGAAAATCATCGAGTGAGGAAAACCCAAAACCAAACCCTACAAACCCAAAGTGATTGAGCATCTTGAAGAAATTGATCCTGCGTGGATCCAGCGCTTATTACCTTTGAAGACTGTGCTTCTTCCAGACGGTTAGGCGTCATGGTCTAGAGCATCAAGAGGAATTGTGGATCGCCGAGTGACCAAGTCTGTGAAGGTTTGGAAATCGCTGAAGACTTACCACAGTGATTGGGCGAGTGCATGTGACCTTAGTTCAAGGAGAATCTGGTGAGGACTTGGTGTCTGAGCTGCGTGCTTTCGGCGATTGGGTGTCCGGGCTGTGTGTCCTCGAGTTTAAATACTCGGCCGCTCCAACAGACGTACAACCGAGACAACAGTTGGAACTGGTCTACCAAATCATTGTCTTCACCAACCTAAGTGGTTCTATTTCCTCAACTCTTTCATTTCCTCATTCTTTGTGTTGAGTGTTCATTCATATCTGTGTTTGAAGACTTTGGTGAAGACTTTCTCAATTTCCTCAGTTCAATTTCTTGATCTGTTTGTCTTCATCTTGTGCTATCATGTGTTTACGCTTTACATACTCTTTGTTTGTCTTCATTTCATCATGATGACCATGCCGCATTCTCTTATGCTTACTTCGAGTACTTATTCGCTGCAAGTAGTTCTTCGCTAAGGAATTTCCTCACCGCAAATTCCTCAGTGAAGAATTCATAAAAATCGCCTATTCACCCCCGCTCTAGTCGATATAACGCACTTTCACTATCACCTCTAAAAAGCATACACTATAGAACAAAGAGATCAAGGCATAGAAAGTTAGAATAATCCTACACTATACAATAAAGAAATTACAGCCGATCATACCCACTGGGCATTATGGTTCGGCACATGTGATAATAAAGCATACACAAACAGCAAATTACATACACTGGGCAAATGCAGCTCATACATCATGGACGTGCATCAACTTAACTCCATTTGAACTATAATCTCTTCAAAAAATAGGATTGGCCGGATTCAGATAGCACAAATTTCAGTCTGCAAAATCTCCAATTCCTTCATGGTTACCTCGGTGTCTTGTTTCATTTTTTGACTCCTGCATCTAATACTGCATGTCCGGTCTCAACTTGTTGATTATCGTTGACAATCATGTACCGTTGTCTTGCCACCTCTAGTTGATGCTCGAGAACATCAGCACATTCAATTCAATCCATAATCATTCGATAGCAGCCATGCCGCTTGCTTTCGCAGATTTTTGTGTTGATGTCACTTCATCACGAAATGTTTACGTAAGTACACATGACTAGGGAAAAATATAGTTACAACGATGAAGCGAACAAGACACTATTTTGTACTACATGGCAAAACATGACTAAGAATAATGTTACGTCACTTTCACAACAAAATGTTACCGTCATGAAGCATAAGCGGTGATATTTTAAAATTATAAAAAGATAGTCATGTAGCTTTGTATCTGAAATCCCTTTAGCTCACCGGAGGAGCATGATGTTGGGGCCCAATCGAAAACACAGACAAGTTACCAATTTAGACAACACGTTGCATATAAGTAAGCAAGCAGTTGGCCATTACGTACCTCAATTAAAGTCTTAGGGAGCATAATGAACAGCGAGATGGTTTCATACAAACATACTACATCGAGGCAAAACTATGCAATCATGAGCGTAGTATAAACTAGATTGTGAGCCTCATGCAATAATAGTTGGTTAATAGACTTCAAAGCTTGAGCACACTTGGCGAGTAATTAAATGGTAAGGCCTTAAATTATGTCAACTAATAGTGATACAAGTACCGAACATCGAGGCATGATTATTTGGGCATCTCATTAGCGAGGACAAATAAAGCAATTGAAAAGAAAATTAACTATGCAGAAACAAACAAGGAATTGAAGCTGTTGAGTTGCATACAACGACTTACCTTAGCAGGTTGAAGAGGCTCGGCGCAACTCCTACTTATCTTGCAAGGCTCCTTCCTAACATCTTGTACTTGAAATCCTCAATCTTATCTTCATTGCACCCCTACGCTAGGTGACACAAACTAGTTACTCATCTCCTTGGAAGATAAATATGCATACTTTCGATCTGTGAACACAAAAGGATGAGATTATAACAAAACAACACCACATAATGAAACATGCCGCATCTCTTGCACTTGCACACAATGAAATGAGCATTTACTATATACGCACTATGTAAAAGCTAGGCATACCTTGAACTGGATCTCCGGTACTCTTGGAGAGCCTCTTGTAGTGTACAACCAAACCTTTATGTCACCTATGAGTTAGACAAGGCCCCACTACAGCAGCCCTTAGTGTTTAAATCGTTGACAAGCTCTGTTAGAGTGTTAGGTCAAGAACGACAAGTAATCAAAGCAAACAGTCCTAGTATGGCTGGCTGATGCAAACAAGCAATTGAGCAGATGTGTGAGCAAATCTTACATATCAAGAAAAGAAGCAAAGAAGGAGGCTTAAAGACCATCACTTGGTGGCCAGATTTAAGGGCATTTAAACATCATGTGCAGCGTGTGAACTAACATAAACATTGCATATTCAGATTCTACAATGGAATGCACATGTATTAGGTTATGCCATGTATGATGATGCCTAAATGTACAGATAGCGGCAGGAGTGATTCATCATTGCACGCACAATTGAATTGCAGGTTAAGGGCGATTCGATTCCGCTTTTTTAGGGCATATTGTCAAAATAAGCCATAAAAGATGTAAAAAGTCAATTTTGAGTTATGGGCTTGGGCTTAACTAATTTTGCTTTGGAGGGGTGTTTGGGTAGAACCTCACTAAAAATTGAAGGAAGGGAATAGTGAAATGACTCTGTTGTGCGCCTATATTACACTCAAAATGCAAGCTCTTGGCCTTGCGTGTCACACGACCCTCAAGTAAAACAAACACACAAGAATTCATTGCCCTGCCGCTTGCATCTCCTCTCCCTTTCCCTCTACCTCGATCCCTGCCTGCGGCACTAGGGTTCCTCCAGTGAGCCGTTGCCCTTTGGTCCCATCGGCATGGTCCTCGGCGATGCTATGTCAGCTAGGCTACATGGCGGTGGTGAGGCAAATCTCCTGGCTGCTCCTCCTCTGGCGCCGCCTCTCATTCTCATGGTCTCCAGCAGCTGCTCCTTGTGGTTCGTCCAGCACTACTCCGTGACCCTTTGCACAACTTCTGGTGATGCCACCTGCTGCGAAGGCACCTTATTCCCCTCCCTCCTCCCGGGCCATGGCCTTGAGGTCTTTGTTGAAGGATGAGCTCATCCAACAAGGTGAGGATCTCCTCGATTTTTGCCAAATTTTCATTCGATCCACTATCGTTGAATTGCTATGAGCTGCTTCTGCTGCTGCTATATGATGCATTGCTATGAGCTGCTCCTGCTGCTGCCATATGATGAATTACTATGAGCTGCTGCTGCTGTATGATGAGTTGCTATGGTGATCTTTGCTACTATATGATGAATTGCTATGAGCTCTTCTGCTGCTATATGATGAGTTGCTACAAGCTGCTCTGCTATATGATGAATTGCTATGAGCTGCTCCTGCTGCTGCTATATGATGAATTTCTATGAGCTGCTCCTCTGCTGCTATATGATGAATTGCTATGAGCTGCTGCTGGTATATGATGAATTGCAGGCTGCTGCTGCTTTGTATGATGAGTTGCTATGAGCTGCTGCTGCTTTGATATATGATGCTTTCGGTGGTTTGCTATATGATAATAACCAGCCACTTGGACCATCAATTTCAATAAATAATTGTTCTTCATTTAAATGTGGGTCATCGTTCTTCGTTTAAATTAGACAATGGGATCTCTATGGAAAACATTGACCAAAGTAGATTGTGCCAAGTAGATGGTATCTTTGTATTTGCATTTTGAGCAAATAGTGATGGTCATTTTCCTATCATATTAATTCTGCCTTTGGGTTCAATTTGTGATGTTTGCAAGTCAAATTAATTTCCATATGGGCAGCAAAATGAAAATTATATAATGCAATCTAGACTTTCCTTGATCATACCAAAGATAAGCTGAAAGCATAATGAAAAGAACTGGTTGGCTTATTACATGGAGCTTATATTCACATGTGCTTATTTTCTTAGGATAACTCATAATAACTGTCCCTAAGAAACTTGGCTAATAGGCGGCATACAAATAACATGTCACGATGATTGCAATGGAGGAGTGGCGTACCATAACCTGCTTGTATAGGCTCACGCTGCCTCTCCTTTTTTGTGATGTTCCATGAAATTGCTACATACATCTTGTACTTTTTCATTGTGTAACCCTATCTGCAAGTTGACACGGCTAATTTGAGACATCTCTACATGATACTACATTGCATATCCCTTGCGCATATTTAAACCACCAATTAACGATTGTGTGCGTACCATAAACTAGCCATGACTCTCTATGCTGGACTAGCGAGGCACTCTAAGGAGCCTAATGTAGTGCGGAATTCCTACATGCCACCTACGATTTTGTGTAATGTCTGCCCTGTTCCTAAATATATGTCTTTGTAGAGATTCGGTATGGACCACATACAGATGTATATAGATGCATTTTGAGTGTAGATTCACTCATTTTGCTCCGTATGTAGCCTATAGTGGAATCTCTAGAAAGACTTATATTTAAAAGCAATCTGATTAGTATCATGTATGACATCTACATATCTAATTT